>JBBPBX010026091.1:0-16753 GCA_038048925.1 Garcialebias charrua
CTTGCCTACGCGTGCCAAACAAAACCTTTTTCCGTGCCTCTCTACCTCACTCAGAAGTGTCTCCAGTTCACAGTCCGTGAAGTTCCTCTTTTTTCCACGTTTCGACATGATTTGCAATAGAGCAATGACGACATTCCTCTCGTGCAGGGCATATTTAAATGAATTTGCATATTTATATGGAGGCGTGTCAAAGGCGGAGTCGGCCACTCTCTCATGTGCGCTCAATTCCACGTTGATTGTGATGTACAAAAGCAATGTGCGTGGATTCCGGCGTACGCACAGTTTGATACATCTGGATTTTTTTGTGCGTACGCCGTTTTCTGGATTTGACCGTACGTCACTTTTCAGTAAGAAGTCCACGCAAGTCTTTGTACATGAGGCCCCTGGTCTTTACCAGGTTCTTAAATTATTCAAATTTAACAATAAGTGCGCAAAATGCACCATGAATTCCCTTATGTTTTTATTCATGAAACAAACATGAAGCCAAAGTCCACTTCAGTCGTGGTTTTCTTTAGGACTTAAGCCCGAGATACACTGAAGCAGACTCCGTATACGCGCGTATACGGACGTATACGCGCGTATACGCGCGTATACGGAGCCGCTGCTACACTCGGCTTTCGTTCTCGCGTAGATTCTCGTGTTTTCGCTCCAAATTCTAACGTCATTTCCTCCGTACCGTCACTTCCGATCGTCACTTCCGCTAGTTTTTCGCTCCAAACGCTCGCGTTCTCCTTGTTGTAATATGAGCAGCTGAGCACGGAGTGCTTTTCCTGCAGCCCACAGCCCACCACAGCCCACCAGGGAATATATAAAACATCGCGCACCCAGGTAGGACCTGAATTCATTCATTTCAATCATCGAGTGAACAGAGGAAGAAGCGGTTACTTGACTTTAGGCAAAAAAACAAAAGAAAAGGCCCGATCAGCGATAAAAAAGAGGAATTTATTTCATTTGTGTAACATACAAAACAGTCCGGCGCCGGGGAAGTTTAGATCAGACACCGCGTATCGCGCACGCGGATCGCGTATGCGTAGTAAAAAAATACCTTTGCGCGTACTTGCCCTGAGGGGCTACGCGGGGCTACGCTGCGTACGGGGCGTACGTACGCTGCGTATTGGCGTATCGTGAGGACGCTCGAGTGTATCTCGCCCTTTACCAGTAATACATCAGTTACATGGTGGCAAAGGACTCTTGGTCCACTCCTTTACATATTTGCTTCAGTTCATGCATTTTCAGTCTTTCTTTTCCTAATGGTCCCGTTATGAACCTTAACCTTTAACCTGCTAACAGAAGTCTGAGCTGGAGCTCATTTCTCTGAGTACTGCACCATCTAGTGTTCAAATATGACTCTATTTGAACACCAGATGGTGCACAAGATCCAAGCTACAGTACAAGTACATCAGAATGCAGTTACTGGTTTGTGATCTTTGTTCTCTCCACTCATTGGGGTTGTAAGATAATTAATTTTCAGCTCCCTGTAATGGCAGAAAACTGAGAAGAGGTTTTCAGGAACAACCACACAAGACGGTGAAGGCAACATCTTCATGAAATCAGTCGTGGCGACGGAGAACTTTAATATTTGTCTTTTTCATTTGGTTGTCCACTGGACAACCTTGAGGCAAGATCTGGTTGTCCGAGACTAAATAGGTTGTTTCGGACAAACAGAAACCACTTATGTCGACCCCTGCTGTGTATTAAAAAATATATATATACCGGTACAGTATATATATATTTTTTTATGGCACTGTCTGACATTAAATCAGCCTAAACTTTTTCTGTCAGTTAGGATTCCCAAAGTTATTTCTATTTGATAAATACCTGAATAATGGGAGAAAAAAATTAAATTGTTTTTACTTTTTTCAAAAAGTAAAATTTAGCTAAAAGCTTGAAATAGCAAAAGGCTAGATAAAAATTTTTTTAACGTTGCAAAAAAAAAAAAACTGCTAAAATCTATATGTAGCAAAAGGTTAACTACTGTAAAAGTAGCAAAAACTATCTAGAAGTAGAAAAAGGCTAGCTAAAAAACGTAATAGTGGCAAAAGGCAAAATAAAAGTAACTATAACAGTAGCTGAAAGCTAATAAAAGGCTAGCTAAAAAGTAATAGTGGCAAAAGGCAAAGCTAATGTAGCATGTTTGGTTAGAATCTAAAAGTAGCCAGAGGATATCTCAAAGGGGTCCAAATGGTGGCCCATGCACTATTTGTGACCCTAGGATTGTTTTTGTGCCGCACTCGGCTTCAGTTTAGGAATGGTATCATGACGGTCCTCAGGCAAGTTTTATGGGTTTTATTTTTGAAAGTTTTAAGTTTAACAAAAAAATAGGGATGCACGATATTATCGGCCTGGTATTGGCCGATATTAACGTTAATTTTCAATATTGGACATCGGCCATTCCATTAAAATAACTCGCCGATATAAAAGGTGCTGTTTTTGTCTGCAGCTGCAAATCAACGTGATGACGTTGCAGCGGCAGCGCAACGCGATGACATCACCCAATCTCACGGCGGTATCAGTTATCGGCAGAATAAGTTTTAACATATCGGCATATCGGATATCGGCCAAAAATCCAATATTGTGCATCTCTACAAAAAAACATATAAGGGTGGAACATGTGCAATATTAAACAATATGTAAGTTTTTGTCTTTAATAATAACTTTTATTTTATTAAATTTTATGGTCCACAAATTTTGTACTAATTTTACCAAAAATGGTGGTAGCACAGCAGAGGTTAGAGAAGCTGGGCCTGTGATTGGAAGTTCGCCAGTTCAACTCCCTAGACCGACAACATCAAAATATGTGTGGGCAAGGTGAAGCACCCACACCAGCCTCAACCCTCAATTTCCTCACCTTGAGCCCTTGAGCAAGGCCCTTATCCCCCACCATCAGCTCCCCCGGCTGCTGTAGATGGCAGCTCTCTGCTCCACACAGAGGGCTGTTGTAGCTCGGTGGTCTGTGGTTGTGTCAGGAAGGACATCTGGTGTAAATACAATTGCCAAGTCTTCAAGTCAGTTCACTGTGGCGACCCCTGAAGAAGGGAGCAGCTGAAAGAAAAATAAATACCGTAAATAAAATCTTTTTTTGGGAACCATTCATAAAACTTGGCTAAATATAGCAAATGTTTTTAAATAAATAAATAATCTGGCCTTTAACTCATCATTAAAATTCATTCATTCATTCAACCTTTATTTAGTCAGGTAAACCTTTTGAACCTCATGGGCTCATTTACGAAAGCGACCTGCTAAAACTAAAGAACAATGAACAGCAGTGGTAGAATTTCCTTAAACAATAAACAATAAACAAACAAACAATAAACAATAGAAAACAAAAGAGAGAAAAAAACAAAAGAAAGTTTTTTTTTTTTAACAAAGTATCAAAAAACTAGCAAAACATTATAAGGTAGACGTATAAAATCAAAGACAGGAACAAATCTGCATTGGTTTTTGCCAGGATTCCAACAGATTCTGAAAACCATTTAGAGAAGTCAAGGTCGAGAGCTTCAGATCTTTTTGTAAGATATTCCATGAAGCAGGAGCGGAGTAGGAGAAGGCCCTTTTTCCAAGTTCAATAAAATAAAATAAAATAAAATTGAAATAAATAAATAAAATAAAATTGGACTTCGTTCAGGGAACATGGTATGGGCTTCATTTGCATACGGTTCAATCATCTTTGTCAGTGCCCATATGAAACCTTTGAATCAGTTTTAGCAAGAGCATTTATTTTAGTGCTTCGACAAATATTTAAGATCGGGCCAGAAGATTTTTTTGAAAACTCTGGTTAGATTTGAACTACAACCTATCGAGTTCTTCACTATAAAGCTCCACAGCCAGACCACACAACCCCTGACAGTTTTCAAAGGTAAAGTGACTCATAGTATACTTTTTCCCCATGAAAAGAATGAAAGGAAGTTTCCAATCACAAGAAAACTAAAAACAATAAACCCAGTTTGTACACTCAAGCTGATATAAAAGAGAACTGTGTTTTTGAAGGAACTACCGTAGTCCCCGATTTACGAGCGCTCTGATCTACAAGGTTCCGGACTTACGAGCTGGCGAATTTTTTGAAAAAACGCAAAAAATACTGAGTTTTTCTGTGTTTTTTCACCACAGTTCGTTAGCTAAACATGTGGACACACGTTTCCGATCATTTTTATGCACTCATAAGCAGTTTTTCGATGAAAAACGAGTGTTCGTAGTCGCGCTAGCAAAACCGTTCCAATTTACGAGCGAAATTCCGGACTTACGAGACACGTGGCGGCCGTTCCAAATTACGAGATTTCCGGTTTACGAGCGCCTCGTTGTAACGGAACTCGCTCGTAAATCGGGGACTACCTGTACAGCAATCTCAATGCATTTCAATGGAGAAAATATTTGTAAACAAAGTTAAATATTTTGAAAAGTATAGTTATAGAGAAAAGTCATAGCACACTTTTTTTTGAATGAGCTGAACAATAATAGCTAAAATACCAATACAGCAGTCCCTCGTTTATCGCGGGGGTTACGTTCCCAGCCCCTCCGCGTTAAGTGAAAATCCACAAATTAGGAATAGAAGTACCAGTAGATAGTAGTAGTTTATTTTAGTTTTTAGTGTATATATAAAGGTGTTTTAAACCCTTCCCACACTCAATGTTTCTAAACTCTAAATGCAGTAAAAGAGCACAGCATACCATGATCTCCGCTCTTTACCACCTGCCAGCGCTCTTGGCCACGTCCACTTCTCCACTGCAATCTCTGGCAGGTGGCAGAGATCGGAGATCATGACATGCTGCAGGAGGGAGCTTCTCCCTGCACCCGTGTGCTGCACACAGTTGCAGCAGGCGCTAAATAATTTAAAACACTTTATTTTAAATCAACAATCCATGCCGCTCCTGCGGCTCATCCATCAATCAGCCAGTTGTGTGTCATGTTCAATCTTACTTTGAAAAACTGCGAAAGTCGAACCGCAAAGTAGTGAGAGACTACTGTATTCAGTAATTGCAAGAAATATATAGAAAAACAATAAAACATTGAAAATATATTTTTAATCAGTTATCTAAAAACAAAAACACCTCCAATTTAGGGATGCATGTTATTGGATTTTTGGCCGATATCCGATATGCCGATATGTTAAAACTTATTTGGCCGATAACCAATGCCAATATTTTATATACATTCTTTGTCAGAACATAGCCCTCTTATTTAGGCTTATTTTCTACAAAAATTGTGCAACGGCTGTAAGAGCTGGTGACATATATTCAGTAACAGCCATATGATATGCATAGCACTTTAACTTATATTAAATGAAAAGTGTTAAATGATATTTATTAGCATTAGTCACCTACAATGCTGTCTCACTTGTGGAGGCTTGTTCCAGGTTCCTAGCTGCAGTATGGGATCCTCTGCACTCTTGTGCATGAAGGACAGTCTTTTTAAGTTCAAAGTTTTTGTCTATCATTGTGCTGTAAGACTAATCATGCTAACGGGGCTAACACGACGTCCAAATGTGTGGTAAAACTCACCCAACAAGTTGTGCTATCGGCTTTTAGCCTCTCAATGATGTCGGAAATGACGGCTTGTAACTCGGATAACGTTGCGTCGGAAAAAGATCTCAGACTGCGGACGATGTTGCGAGGCTCAACGTAGTCCATAAATCTTTGGAATCTGACATCTTCATCAATACAAAATAAAACGTTCACACTGTCGACATTTTGAATTTTCCTCTCCGACGTGAGATCAGGTAGACGCATGTGACGTCATTGCGTTGCGCTGCCGCTGCAGGTAAAAACAGCACCTTTTATATCGGCCAATTATTTTAATGGAATTGCCGATGTCCGATATTGAAATTTAACGTTAATATCGTCCGATACCGATACATGCCGATAATATCGTGCATCCCTACTCCAATTATTTAACAACTAAGAGGGATGAATACTTTTGCAAGACACTGAAAGTCCTTTTGTTAGGCAACAAAACAGGAAAATGCTAATGGCGGGGGTGTGAAAATTTTGTGTCTCACTGTAAGAGGCAGGATGATAAAAAGTCTAATGGGACGTCCAATCCAGATTTATCTGGGTTGGTGAGGGAGTTGCCTCCATTCATCCATAATCACAGCTATCCATTTCCTCTAGCAATGGAAAGACGATGCTCTCTGTGGGAGCACAGTGGTGGTAAAGCACCCTTCCCACCTTCCACCCCCCTCCCAAACATGACCCCCCCCACACCTGCTTTTGAGCGATTAGATTTCTTCACCTCTGCCCACATTTGTAGTCAGCAGCAGATGCCTATCTTTGCCTGTTCTTACTGCAAACAGCAGCAGAAACACTTCTGTTGTTTAGCACTGCGGTGGCAGATAAAAGCCTGCCAAGATCTCTGGAGTGCAGAGGCCGTTTGAATGGCTCCTACTGATACACCAGCAGATGTGCACACAGGGACTCGCCCACTTAGTACCGTAGTTATGTTATTGATGATTTTTTTTCTTCAAAAATGGTAAATTAAAGGATTCTTCTGTCCTGTTGTAACAATGCAGCAGAGTTACGTATGTGAGTTTTATCCCATGGAAAAACTTGCTTTAGTTATAGATGGTAGGTTAAAAATACATTATCTGCCTTTGGTTTTGTTTTGTTTTGTTTCATTGCCTTTGTTTATAAATGATGGTTCTAAAAAAACATATTTAGAAATATTGAAGCTAAAGTGGGGAGGGATGTGTTTTATTTTTAAATGAATTAAACTGAAAAATGGTCTATACATATGTTCAAAGGTGCTACCAAGGGGTTGCTATGTACTAGGCAGATTATTGCACCCAAATCTGTTAGTGAAATGTCTTGTGAAACACTGTGCACATTTATACATCTCAAAGTAATTGTTGTATTATCCAGTCCAAATTTAGATGGCTGCCAAATGGGTAGCAAGAGTAAAAAAAAAAAAAAGAAAAGATTTTAACTCTGTCCTTTTGACCGATATCGAGCTAAGATTTTGTGCGGTGGTAGCTAGGAGTTATCCTTAACAAATACTTTCTGTGCTAACAGATCTTTATGCACAACCTTGCCATGCAATGCTGTATATGATGTGTATTGTTTAAATAAATTGAAGTTCATGAATATGAATTTAGGAAAGGAGAGCAGTATTGTAGTACTTGAGACCACTTTTTGATGGTCTCGTCTTGGACTCTACCGCATTAGGTCTCGGTCTTGTCTCGGTCTCGGACATTTAGGACTCTGGATTTTATTTCAAGACCAGTCAAGATCACAACTGTGGAAATTGCCAGAATATTCGTCCAGTTTATTTGTCACATAGTACATGGAAGAGAGGGGAGCGTCTGTCTGCTGTAAAGTCTCGTTCAGAACCAGTGACGACTGCACTTTGGGTCAGAGTAGGTTTGCTAGCAATAAGCAGTCTAAAACACGACTTAATCAGTTAATAAATTGCTTTTTTTCTCATTTCAAATTGTTTCTGAACGTTCTGGAGCCTCAACTCTCTACTGCAGTGAAGTTATTTTTACGGATGTTGGACATTCAAGCTCCTCAGTGGTGTGTTTTCGATCTTGTTTGATCCGAAGCAGGCAGTCTGATTTCGGTCAGCTGCGCTCAGTCTGCCCCTCCTCCGAGACGTAATGGTTCGCTTGGGGACCGTCAACAAATTACAGAACCAAACACTCTTTAGATACAAAAATTAATATATTTTACATCATTTGACCCACTGACACAAAACTAATGTTAAACTACTCTAATAGACCTGACACACAAGACATCGTCATTTAGCTCTAATTTTAAAGCATTTTCTACTTAGTTATTGAGCAAAAATCATGATTTTTGAACAAATAAATTATGTAAAATTAGAACATGCTTTAAAATGAGAAATAAATGAGGGTGCCTCATCCGTCTGGTCTAGTAGAGTAGTTTAACATAAGTTTTGTGTCAGTGGGACACATGACTGCAGAGTTCTGCTCTGCCTCTTTGGTTCAGATGGACTGGATTAATTTCTGAAAGCTCACATCTGAAAAGGGCATTGACACTTTACCTGGGATTTATGAAACGTTTTGAGTGGTGTTCACTTGTAACGTCACACTGCAGTCTTACAGTGTCAGCGACAGCAGTGTGATAAAAGTTAGCGCTTTAGTGTTAACTTCCGATAATTTTTAACAATCTGTGTACTAGTTTAGCATAAGTGAATTAGCATTTAGCTAAGCTAACTTTTTGGTTAGCAGTGCCCAGGTATTATTTTAGATCCATTTTTTGTCCAACTATGATAGCATCACACCGGTAATAAAACTTCTGGATTTTTTATGGTTTTTGTGTGACATCAAAATAATAGTTCATATTTAGCAGAAATAATAATCAGATCTTGGTATGTAGACCATTCTGATAGTCCCTGGGAGTCAACACCAGTGCAAAATCTCTAAGTAGAAAGGGCTACCACCAAGCAAGAGACAGCATGAAGACCAAGGAACTTTTCACACAAGTCAGACACAAAGTTGTGGAGAAGTTTGGGTGCATAACTCTCAACATCATGGAGCACCAATAAATTCATGACCAAAAACTGAAAATATCAGAAGTCCTAAATATATCTTCTGTGCATGATTTTAGCCTTGGATCGATGTGTGCTACCATTTACTCTTGTTTCCACAGGCCCAGAAGAAAGGAAAATCAAGTCGAAGAAAGAAAAAATGAAGGAACGGAGAGAAAAATGGCTCAACAGTGAGTTTTTAATCAACACTCAGCACTTTGGGGTGGAATGTACACATTGAACTGTTGACAGATGCTTCATACACAGCAGGAGCATTTCAAGTTCTCCAAAAACCGAGTCCAATTCCACATTTAAATCGCAGATTTGATTTTTGAAAGTTGAATGCTTGGATAACAGCCAAAAATTTGGTCATAAAACGAACAAGCCATAATTATTAATTATGACTTGTTCGTTTTATAACCAAATTTTTGGCTGTTAATTGCCTTTTTTTATGAAAGACAGACAACCAAAACTTGAATTTATTCAGTGGATTAAAAGATCCTTCAATGGAACTCTGAACTTTATAGTAATAAATATATCGTAAATCATATAAAATCTGAAACTTGGCATAAATTAAAAGGTATATTAATAGTAAAAGAAAAGATACAGGTAGATGGAGCAAATTCTTGAAGAGAACCTATTGGAATCTTCCCGAGATTTGAGAGTGAAGGGCCCTGGATAATCTATCCTAAGTAGCAAAACCAGCTCTCATTGGCGTAGCTGCTTGACGAAAATAGCATCATTCTGTTCTCAGAGTAGCTTTGCCCAGCCCTTTTCGACACAAGAGCCAGACAGAACTTTTTCTCACATGTGTATGCGCCAAGTATTGTGTGATTGGTCATAAGTTTCTGGGCGTGTTTGTCAATGAAGAAATGCGTTAGAACATTCAACTGCACGACTAAACAAACACATTAAATTAGTTGAATGGCCCAAAACTCCTGGATGGAGATTGTGCAGACATTGTGCATGGAGGAGTTTGCCTGTTGAAAAGTGTGGCGCTTTGTTCATGATAGATTTTCGGCCAAATGGTGGATGAAGGGACGGAGTGGAGACTCTGGCAGGAAGAAACCTATGCAATGACGTATACTGCAGTGGGAGGAGTTTCCAAGTAGCTCTGTGCATGTGTTTTGTGGATTTGAAAAGTGTGTGCGAAAAAGAACATCGCACAACTACATGACCGCACATCAACTGTTCGGCTTAGGATGGAGTATGCTGGGCCTGTGAGACGTAGGTCCACCTTCCAGCAGGACGATGACCCTAAACACGCCAAAGGTCCTGAAATGGTTCAGGCAACTCCCAGACATCAATCCAACTGAGAAGTTCTGGTTTGGTTTAAAGACTGTTGGACACAAGCAATAAAAAATGGTCAAGATAGCTCAGATTATATGGACTAAGATCCTGGAGATAGACCTGAAAAGACTTTTCACTGGGACTGCTGAAAAAAGTGCCTTACTGACTGTCTCACTGCATTGTTTGTCCTCTAGTGGTGTTTTTTTCTCCATAAATTCAGACATTCTGAATGTATGTTTATTTTAATACTGTTTGTCCACATGAATGCTTGTTTTTATCAATGACTTACCAGAAATCTTGGCAAATATAGCCTCCTTCATCATCCACTTTTACGGGACACATTTCTACCGAGTGAGTGATAGACCAATTTTTGGATTAAGGTCTATTATTGTGTCTTTCTTGCCTTCTCCCTAACACTGCCGTTATCATCTCCTGTAATTGGCACGAAGCTTGTAACCATATCCTTGTGCTGAACCAATCAATTCTTCAGTAACACAACACATATCTTCTTCAGACATATAATTAGGTGCTAATGGCCGCTGTCTCAGTCTTGTTGAAACCCAAGCCCGGCTCCACGAAGGACAGTTTTCAGGAATTAAGAAGAAATTAACGACAGCTTGTTTAAAATGTCCTCAATGTTCATGAAATGGAACAAAACAAGTATTTAAAATTTTATGTTTTGTGATGAACTAAAAGCCAAAGCAACAAACTGAAATGAAATTAAAAGTTAGAACATAATGACTGTTTTTATGAGTTGATTATAATTCCAACCTTTTTTCCATTGGTATCGGCGATACCACCATCTTTTTTGGATCTTCTACCCTAATTCAACCTGAAATAGTTGCCATGATGCAGAAAGTGCATCATGTAGTGTAGTCAGTGATTTACTGTATATTCTTCTTTTCTTTTGTAAAAATTGACACATATGGAGCCATTCAAAAATCATAAAGTACGTCAGCTTCACTCTGCAAGCTCAGTACTACGCAGTTTTGATAGTAACTTATGTCACAAAATACTCTGGATTATTTAATAAAAGCTGGATTTTCATTCATTCATGCTGAATTGTGCAGGTCACAAAATGGTAAATGGAGCTTATTTACATAGCGCCTTCCAGCCCCCTATGAGGGGCCCCAAAGCGCTTTACAATACCAGCCATCCACCCATTCATACACACATTCATACACCGGTAGCGGTAGGCTGCCATGCAAGGCGCCAGCCAGTCCTACCGGGAGCAACTCGGGTTTAAGTGTCTTGCCCAGGGACACAACGACACATGGTGTGGGAACTCGGGATTCGAACCTCCAAACTTCCGATCGGGGGACGACTGCCATTACCACTACGCCACGGCCGCCCTTGACTTCACAAAGACCTGACCAAATTATCAGAAGACTATTTTTTACTCAAAGAAACAAAAAATTGTCTGATGATTTGGCCTGTTTAGACTGCTTTAAAAAATCAACCAATCATCAATGTATCAATCTATCAATGATTGTTCAAGATTAGTTCTGTGATGGAGTTAAACTCAAAGCAGTCTGCTTCTCAGATAAATAATGTAAAATTATTTTTTATATATATGAATGTTTCTGTTCAGTGCCCTGAGATAACTTCTTTTCATTCATTCAACCTTTATTTAGTCAGGTAAATCTCATTGAGCCTTGTGGACTCATTTACAAGAGCGACCTGCTACTAAACTAAACTTCTGTTGTGAATTGGCACTATATAAATAAACTTAATTGAATTGAATACAATTCTTTTATTGGTTTTCAAGAGGGTGGCATTGTGGCTCAGTTGGTAGAGCTGGGGTGGGGGTGATAGACAGAGCTTTTCCTTAGTTTACACATATCCCAGGAGAAATTTGATAAGTTGGCCTGCTTCGATGCCAAACTGGGGAGTCAGATTCAGATAAGCCACAGTTGTTGATTTTTTTTTCTTCCAGGCAGTCTGTTATTTCTTGTCAGCCTTGAGTCCTGCTGGTACTTTTGATCCAAAATGGCCAGATTTGTGGGCATTCCACTAGTCAGTGCTTATGAGCCCCCTCCAAGGTCGTCCCCAACATGCTGGAGATTCCCAGAAACCGCAGGTGGCCTGCGATTCTCACAAGCTGCTTCCATCTTACGGTTTAGCTTGTAAATAAGTTGATTTTGAGTGCTCGAAGCATGAACCAAACCTTGACACAGACTCAAAAAGCAGAAACCTGCCATCATGATTCCAATTATATAAACATCTTCGGCGTCCTCCTGAAACAATACAGAAAGGCACATCAGCTTCCAAACTCCCCACGGATCCATGACGTATCCTGCCACGTGTGTCTCAGTGGGGCATGAGGGTTCTACAGGAACCTGTCGCTTTGTTGAAAATATTTTATCGATTGCGTTGAAAGTCCAGCTGATCAGATCCATGACGGTAGTTTTTCGTTTTGGAAGATGTGTAAATAGGAGATCAGATACACAAGACAGGAGAATGGGAGAGGGAAGAAAAGACGTCCGCCTTGCACAAGTGCGAATGAGGAACATGATTGACATGATGACATGAATGTGAGATTTAAGTGAGATTTATGATCTTTATTATGACTCATTTCTGTTCTGTGGCCTCTCTCAGAGATCAGCTTCATCAAGAAGGCCAAGGAACAGCAGGAAGCTGAGGCCCGGCGAAGGGCAACGCCTGTGGTGGGAGACATGAGGCCACTGGCTGATGCTTTACCAGAACTCTGTCAGCTCATCGGCCCTGCCGCCGCACCTGGTACATCCTGCCGAAAGAGCAGGAAAAACAAAACGTAAGTGCCAAATCTTTCCTCTGAAAGCCAACCATCAGGTGTCAAAATGATCGCTCCTTATTTCTCGTGTAGTCACAAGTGAGTCAGAGAGCAGCGTCAAGGTTTTACCAGTTAGTCAGCAAACACTGACCATCACCATCTGCTGTTTGATTCTGCACTGGAAGCTGCAGCGTGTGGAAATGTTTTTGCCTGTGTGCATGTGTTAATTTTTGTCTGTTAGCAAAATATCTTATGAACCATATGATAGCTTTAAATGAAATATTTTAGAAAGTAATTATTGGATGTACCTTGACCACTGATCAACTGTTGGACTTAACTCAATTCAAGATGGCTGCTACAGCCAGCTCACTTCGGAAAAACAAAAATGGACATAATTCGGTCAGTTTAACTAATACTAAGTTAAAATTTGGAGTGGAAGTAGCTGAGAGTCAACTCCAACACATTCTCTGAGCTGAAGAAGTCTTTCAGAGGTTTTTTGAATGTCCAGAGGACCAGACTTAACTTTTTTTTAGATTTTTCTACCTGGATTATTGAGCATGCATCAGGATAGGCATTAACTATTTAAGTCAGTGCTGTTAGCAAAATATCTCATGAAACAACCTATAGAATTTAATGAAACTTTCACAAAATTATAATTGGATGCAACTTTAGAACTTTTGGAGTCAAGGTGATGCAATATGGCTGCCAAAGTAATATGGTTTGTACCCCAGTATGAGGGTCACAATTTGGTGTGAATTTGGTAGAACAGAAAGGAATGACAAATGCAAAATGCATCAATACATCCACACTTAGTGGTGGGGAGGCTCCACAGTACCCGATTTTATACAAGATAAATGTGTTTGCTGTTAAAAAAACACAAGCATAACTAAATAGTCATAGTTTTTATCCAGTCTAAACTGTAATGTGTCCTGCAGAGCATGCGTCAACTCAAAGTTTGAATTATTCCAGAAGGCTAGCTGCTTTGTAGCTTTAGAAAATAATACAGAAATAAAAATAAAGCACAACAAAAATCAAGGCACATTTGCTTTTGTTAATTTGACCAAAATACAATTCATTATGAAACTTGTTATCTCACAATGTGAAAAAAATGCAAAACGCATAATTAGCTTCTTGGGGCCGAGATGGTGTAGAGGCAGGGCAGCCGGCTCAGGACCGGAAGGTCCGGGGTTCGATCCCCGGTCACTGCATACCTCGTTGTGTCCCTGGGCAAGACACTTAACCCCGAGTTGCTCCCGGTAGGACTGGATGGCGCCTTGCATGGCGGTCTACCGCTACCGATGTATGACTGGGTGTATGAATGGGTGGATGGCTGGTACCGTGAAGCGCTTTGGGGCCCCTCATAGGGGGCTGGAAAGTGCTATATAAGTAAGCTCCATTTACCATTTACCATTCTTGGCTAGCTTAGTGCTAGTTTGGGGAAAATAGGCTAGGCAGGCATCAAGAATATAACACAGTGTTTCCCCTATCATTATACAAGCAGGGCACACCTGCCTCACCTGTACAGAACCGAGCGCCATGCCTACCGAACCCGACCCAGCTCGACTTCTGCCGGCACTGACGTAGTGCTAAGCTAGCCATGTGCAATACAGACATGCTAGCTAAAAAGCTACATAGGTAACGCTCTTCTTCTCATACTGAACCCCTCTACCGCACCCCCCGGGGGTGAGAAGGGAGTTGGTTAGGTAGTTAGGTAGTCGGGGCACTTGGTTCTGTTGTGGACAGGGTGGGGCGCCCTGCTTGTATAGTTGTAGGGGAAACACTGCAGCGCACAACACAGATGTTTCTCCGTCTTCACCCCCACCCCTCATAGACAAAAAAAATAATAAATCACGGAAGAGATGAGCTCCCTGCCAAGGTAAGTAAACTAGGGGAAGCACTTAATGAACACATTTCACCTGCATGCTTCAAAGCATAGAATATTTGACATAACTGCTTGCCGTACATGCATCCTTGTCTGCTGCTGCCATCCTTGATCACTAGGACTAGGCTAAAGATCAAAGTATGTACTGTATTGTGGAAAACTCTCAGCTCGGTGACTGTGGCTGAGTTGTTGCGGCCATCTTTAGAGGTACGGACGGACAAACAGACATTTGCAAAAACACAATTGCTCCACGTTCATCGTCAGGCGATAAAATGGACACCTACTACTAGTCCCAGACTGGAACCTGTTCAATGTACACCTCCAAATTATACTGTTTGTACCTTTAACATGTATCTGTCTAAATAATGTTGAGCTAAAATCACAGCATTTGTTGTATATCAGTGTGTTCAGGTAAACAAACTTCTTTTTTTTCTGTCCTGTCCTTTCAGGCCCGTGAAGAGACCTCAGCCAACTGACTTCAGTCAAATGAAACGGTCACAGAAACGTAAACTCCTGTAAGCTGCTACTTCCTGTTTGCTCCTTAACTTAGCCAACGGTCAGCGGTGAGCTCATACTTACCTTTGGTGTTTGTTCTGCCGCGCAGGGAGGCTGAGAGCAGTCGGTTCATCGACGCCGTGAAGATGCTCTCCTCCAGGAAGAACCCTTTGGTTGACATCGGGGAGCAGCTGAGGAAGAGGATGAGGCAGGAGGAAGAGCAAAGCTCCGGTTAACAACAGCTGAACTTGGACTGAAGTTCATCCACAGACATGAACAGTTTGTGTAGAAAACTTTTATATAGCCCAAAGGACGGCACGCCTGTGACCTGTCGGCTGAAGAACGCTACTTGAAAACTTTACGTGTGTATTCGTAAATGATGCTTGTAATTTATACCCTTGTAACGTTTTCTAAGATGCAAGCTTTATGTGTTTGGAAATGGGGCTGCATTTCTTTCAATATACATATTTGTTTTTAGGTGACCCCGAGTTTAGTGTAACTTTTTGAGTTTTCTGTTCCAGAAAGGTAAGTGATAGTCAGTCTATCACCATAGTAACAAACTGTAAATAAACCTTTTCCCAAGCAGGGTTACTGACAGTATCCCCGAGTTTGACCAATCTTCGTCCAAGTGAAACAGCTGTGCAATGAGTTGTTTATTTTAAACTTATCCAACAGGCCCAGATTGCTTTGTTCTTATTCTTCGATATGTTTCTGTCTGAACAATATCGTGTTTCATCAAACACATTTATTCACAGACCAGTGTTTCCCCTTCTATTATACAGTTATACAAGCAAGGCGCTAGGCCTGTCACGATAATAAATTTTGTTGGGCAATTAATTGTCTCAGAAATTATTGCGATAAACGATAATATTGTTTGAAATTTAACAATAATCGTCAAATTTTAGAAGACATGTTGATTTGTTTTGTGTGTAGTACCTTTTTTGACCACCTGATGGCAGTAAGACTGAAACGAAAGATGGCTAGTTGAACAACGTCTCTAAGAAAAATGGGAGGGAGGGCCCTTGATGTGATATGGGGTGACATGGTGGACACTCAGTGATTTGAGCTCTTTAGCATAGCATTTTTCACGCACAGCTTTTAATAAAAAATCAATAAGCAAGTTCTCAGCTTCTTTTTGCAGAGAAAAACAACTTTTTACACAAAGGCACGGGTTTCAACCATAAATTTTGGAGCTCAACAAGACTGGAGGTTTATTCCCGAGGTCAGGCTGTTAACTTAGCTCGTAGAGTAGCTTCTCAGCTTAGGTGCTTTTAATGCCAAAAATGCAGTTTTGGACGATTAAAACAGATTTTAAAGCGAAAAGAGAAAGGGAGGGGTCAGTGAAGAGCATCAAATTTGAGCCTTTTGTCGTCCAGTGTCTTCAGTAGCAAGAGAGACACGAAGAAACGATTTGATTTGATTTGATTTGATTTGATGTTTATTCATTCATTTTAAAAGAACAATACAAGACAGTTTCATCAGATACAAGATTACAAGTAGGATAAAATGAAGGGAGCAGAAAGAAGATGAAATCTTATTATATCTGCCCCTATTTCACAGTTTGTTCAACCAATGATAACTTTCAAGCAACATCACAGAATGAATAGTTCTACCTATTTTCCTAACTGTAATACACAAACTACATCACAAAATGAATAATTCTACTTAATTTTCCTGACTGTAAAACATAAACTAGATCACAAAATGAATAATTCTACTTAATATTTCTAACTGTAATACACAAACTACATCACCCATAATTCTAATTAATTTTCTAATTCTAATTTTTTTTTTTTTTTTTTTTTTATTTTATTTATTTTCCTATTTTTTTTTAATTAATTTTCCTAACTGTAATA
>JBBPBX010026091.1:17399-38369 GCA_038048925.1 Garcialebias charrua
ACACCCTGTCCTTCACTTTGCTTCTGACTAGGGTCTGGCATTCCTCCCATAGAAAACGATTTCTCCGTTCGATTTTTGAACGGACCAATCAGAGAACAGAAGGCGGAGTTTTGTTAGCTTAGCCTGGCGAGGTCCAGGCTATTCAGATAAAAAGCTCAGAAACCACTCGGTGGATATTTTTTCTGCTACCAGTGTGTAATTATATGTCTTTAATTTACTGACTGTTGGCCTGGATGAAACATTTGAGATAAAATTCGATTTTTTATCATTTATTTTCGTAGCGCACCCTGAGGCTGTTTGGAAAATGTCAAACCGAAACTATTTAAATCCAGCAGATTTGACCATTTCGTGAATTGATTTAGGAACTGTTAAGCTCAGGAACACTTCTGATATAACGTCAGCTAAGAAATATAGTTTTTCTCAGGAAAGAAATAATAGTTTTTTACCTTGTTTTCTGGAAAATTCCTTCGTGGCGGCAGCCATTTTAACTGACGACGTCAGTCAACGTCGTTCAAAACTCCGCCTTCTGTTCTCTGATTGGTCCGGTAATCCGCCAATCTGCCTTCTGTTCTCTGATTGGTCCGGTAATCCGCCAATCTGCCTTCTGTTCTCTGATTGGTCCGGTCAAAAATCGACCGGAGAAATCATTGTCTATGAGACAAATCCCAGACCCAGCAGTGAAGGGAAATAGAATTGAGCGGAGCTGTGCAGGAATGGCGAGGGCCAGGCTACGTCACCAGGTAAAGAGTCGTAGATTGTATGCTGAATGTGTGGGGGAGTCTAGCCGGACTCGTTTGGGAAAAGTGTCACCCTGTTGCATTTCAAAATAATTAACTTCTGTTAAACTTAGCTTTCATTCCATTTCTTCCTCCTTATTTTTAATTCTCCTAAGCCAGTAAACTTTTAAGTAAATGTGCCAACAGGAGGTTTAAACATAACTTGTCTGTTTGTTTCAATTTGAATTCTTGTCTACAGAAGTTATTAAATCAGAGCTAATCTCGATACAAATGTTTAATGTACTTTTATGATTGTCTCAATAAAAGGTTCATCTTTTGGTGGATCAACATAAGTTGACGTCTCTCGTGAAATTACATTTTGTCTAGTCACATTAAAGCAATTTAATCTGGAAAAAGAGTGAACTCACAAATGAATTTGGGTCGGATCAAATCTGCTCCAACTTCTTCTGGAATAATGGCCCTCATGCACGAGCCGTTCGTACGCACAGATTTGTTCTTATACTGTGCGTACGAGTGATTTAGGATCATTTGTGGCATCCAACAATGTTTTCGTATCCTAGGATTTTTTTCAGATACGAACAAAATGTACGTGTGGTCCAGACCTGTCGTATATTTTACGAGGAGTCGGTCTGCTGTTATCCAGACGGCCTTTTCTCCACTAATAACTTTATATTTCGTTATTTAGAAAATATTTTGAGTTTAAAAACAATTAAATGCAACCACACATATTGGTTTAATTAAAGCGGCTTCAACACCCCCCCCACGTCCACCACCTTGCGCCACCCGCGCGTGGCCCCCCGCGCCACTCATGTCGACCACCGTGTGCCACGCAACGCGCCCCCCCGCGCCACCACCTTGCGCCACCCGCGCGTGGCCCCCCGCGCCACTCATGTCGACCACCGTGTGCCACGCAACGCGCCCCCCCGCGCCACGCGCCACTGTCGTGCCACCCCGTGCCACTGTCGGCACACACACACACACACACACACACACACACACACACACACACACACACACACACATACACAGCGCCGCTGCAGAGACAGGGGAGAAAAAAGCGAAACCAGCTTATACAGTTGTCTCATGTCATTTTTAATATAAACTGCCTGTTGACTGTGGGCGCTCACTGATGTCATCTGTATTCTGTGTGGGTCTGCGCTCAGATCCGGGGCTGACACTATGATCAAAGGCGAGTCAATTTTAATTCGCCAAACGCGTTTGTGTGTTTTCTGACGCATAAAAGCCGGAATGAATGGACACTTCCTGCTCGCGGTGGCAGGAAACTATATCCTTATATGGTGTTTTGAGGGGTGGGAATTATGTAAATAACCTCCCGCGTGCACGAGCAGGTGAATAGAACAGGTGGGATTCATCATTATTTACACAGCTCATATACACACATTTCCTGACGATAGAAGACTTTGTTGGATCTGACGTGGCATGTTCGTACGAACGCTTCGTACGAACAAAAGTAGGAGGAATATAGGATAAAACTACGAACATTTTCGTGCATGAGGGCCATTACCCCTAAAAAAAAAGGTGCCAAGATTTTATCTGAGAAGTCACACTGAGCAGAGTCAGAGAACCTTTATTGTCATTCGCACCACATGTGGTACATGTGATGAAACGAGATAATTTACACAGGGTTTACTGTAAATAAGTTTAGAAATAAAGGCTCCGGCAGAGCTCTGCGTACGGCCAGTACGCCGCTCTACGCACGTATTCTGTGCGCACGCGTTCACTGGCACAGCTCTGCTTTCGTTTTCGCGTTAAATGCTCGTGTTTTCGCTCCAAATTCTTGTTGTAATTTGAGCAGCTGCGCGCAGAGCGTCTACCTACGGGACAAACTGAGGTCGCTGATTGGTCATTTGCTGACACGCCTACTGAATTGATTGACAGGTCGAGTGGGAGACAAAAAAAAAAGGCATGAGCTGGCTGGCTGCAGCCGCTGCGGTGTTTCTAAACTTTATATGTTAAAGGTGCTATGTGTAACTTTCTGTAGAGTGCAGAACTTAGAAAAATTTTCAACAGGCAAAGCATTCTGATCCCTCCCCCTCAGAGCCATATATGGCTCTGAGGGGGAGGCTCTGCTGAAATTCAAATTCAAGCTCTGTTTTTATTGGCTGGTTCAAATTCAAGCTCTGTTTTTATTGGCTGGTTACAAACTCTGTTTTTATTGGCTGGTTAAGGACGGGTCATTCTGTGTTTTTAGTGTTTTTATAGCCTGGCCCTTGCCTTCCTGCACAGCTCCGCTCAATTCTCATTTCCCTTACTGCACAGTCTGGGATTCCTCCCATAGACAACGATTTCTCCGGCCGATTTTTGACCGGACCAATCAGAGAGCAGAAGGCGGAGTTTTGAACGACGTCGACTGACGTCGTCATTCAAAATGGCTGCCGCCACGAAGGAATTTTCAATAAAACAAGGTAAAAAACTATTATTTCTCTGCTGAGAAAAAATATATTTCTTAGCTGACGTTATATCAGAAGTGTTCCTGAGCAATCAGAGAGCAGAAGGCGGAGTTTTGAACGATGTCGACTGACGTCGTCATTCAAAATGGCTGCCGCCACGAAGGAATTTTCATCAAAACAAGGTAAAAAACTATTATTTCTCTGCTGATAAAAAATATATTTCTTAGCTGACGTTATATCAGAAGTGTTCCTGAGCTTAACAGTTCCTAAATCAATTCACGAAATGGTCAAATCTGCTGGATTTAAATAGTTTCGGTTTGACATTTTCCAAACAGCCTCGGGTGCGCTACGAAAATAAATGATAAAAAATCGAATTTTATCTCAAATGTTTTATCTAGGCCAACAGTCAGTAAATTAGAGCCATATAATTACACACTGGTGGCAGAAAAAATATCCACCGAGTGGTTTCTGAGCAATTTATCTGATAGCCTGGACCTCGCCAGGCTAAACTAACAAAACTCCGCCTTCTGTTCTCTGATTGGTCCATTCAAAAATCTCCAGGAGAAATCGTTTTCAATGGGAGGAATGCCAGACCCTAGTCCAAAGCGAAGTGAAGGACAAGGGTCTGGTTTCAACCAGGCTAGTGTTTTTATAAATGCTGATAGAGAAGCAAGGGGACTATAGTTTTTTTCAGAGATTACTTTGTCTAACATCAGTCTGTCAGTAGATAGTGACAGAGTGAAGAAATATGTTAGAAATATATCGTTAGAAAAGTTACATACTGCATTACAAAGTTACATAGTGCAGCTTTAATAAAAAGTTCTAAAAAATAAAAAATAAAAACAGGGAGCCCTGGTCCTGCAGCCCACCAGGAAATATTTAGAACATCGCGCAGCCAGGTAGGACATGAGTTATTATTCGCTCGTGACAAATTCATTCATTTCAGTCATGGAGTTAACGGAGGAGGAAGCGATTACTTGACTTTTGGCAAAAAAACAAAAGAAAGGTCCAGATCAGCGACGAAGAAGGGGAATTTAATTAATTTGTGTAACATACAAAACAGTCCGGCGCCAGGCAGTTTATTGTGAGACAAATGCGCATCGCGTACGCGGTCGTAAAATTTGAGCTTTGCGCGTTCGTGCCCTGCGGGGCTATACGCTTGTGCCTCTGCGTATACGTACGGCGTAGTGCGGCGTACTGCCTTACGCTGAGCTCTGCCGGGGCCTTAAGGGTGTGATAATTTTATATTTGTTTTTTTTTAATAGAGGGAGGGACGTACACTCAATCTCTTCTTTTTCTACAAAAAAAAAAGACTCTTTAATAATAGTTTGTGTTTTAGTTTGTGTTTTGATAAAAAAAATTGATATAAAAAAAAGCACGAATGCTTAAAACAAATCTGTCTTTTATTTCTTTAAATGCAAGAGGTCTCAGGGACAATGTGGAGAGAAAAGCTTTACTGTATTTTTATTCTGTAAAGGACAAAAGGCACACTGCTGCACGTTTCTGCAGGAAACCCACTCATGTGACACGGACTCCACCTGGTGGTCAAACCAATGGGGAGAGAAGATTCTTTTCAGCCATGGATCAAATCGTTCTGGAGGAGTAGCTATTTGTTTTAACAGATGTCCTGGAAAAGTTGTTGCTTCCAAAGTTGATGAACTGGGTCACTGGATGGCAGTTGTGTTAAATGTTGAAGGATATTTTGTTATACTGTGCAATGTCTATGGATATGCAAATAATAATCAGAATAAGTCATTATTGTTGAAACTTACAGAAGTTATCACTGATAAGGAAATGTATAATTCAAACTTTGTGGTGGTAGGCGGTGATTATAACTTGTCACCAGATGAATGGATGGACAGATGTCTTCAAGATTTCTTACAGAAACCTTGAACCCAACCTTATTTGATTTTATTAATTCCAATCATCTTATAGATGTATGGAGAGACCAAAACCCTGGTGTCTGACAGTTCACTTGGATTAAACCAAATGGAAGTATAAAATTTAGAATAGACTTATGGTTAACAACACCGGAGGTAATCAGATACACTTCCCATGTCTCCATCTCTTCTGCTCCGTTAACAGATCACTGCGTAATATCATGGAAATTAAACCCAGCAAATTGGAAAACATTCAAAAAAGATTACTGGAAATTTAACTCAGACTTACTAAAAGATGAAGGATATGCTCGTATAATTAAAGAAATGATTCAAAAATACAAAAATGACCAAACCATAGGCAGCTTCAGTAAAAGATGGGAATATTTTAAATTTAAGGTGCGTGAATTCTCCATTACATTTAGTAAACTGAAATGTAAGCAACAAAAAGAGCTTGAATCTCAATTGGTTCAAAACATAAATCATTTATGTAAAAAATCTGAAATGACCGAAGATGATAAATCAGAGTTTATAAGACTGCAAAACAAATTAGATGAAATCTATTCTAAAAAGGCACAGGGTGCCTACCGATATACTAGGTCACGTGCTAAATGGATAGAAGAAGGTGAAAAAAATACATCTTATTTTAGTAATTTAGTGAAAAAACGGCAAGAAAGAAAAAACATAAACTCCTTAATTAGAAGACAAAGACCAAAAAATGATTTCAGAAGAAATTTACAAATTTTACTCAACGCTATATTCATCTGATTTTAATCCTGAGAGTTCTAATAGATTTCTAGAAGAAATCAAAGAATGCATTCCACAGATAGAGGCAGATTTTAGGGAGAAATGTGAATCTGATTTCAAACTAGAAGAATTAGACAGAGTGATTAAAAAACTAGCTACTGGAAAAGCACCAGGCCAAGATGGTTTAACCTCAGGGTTTTACAATTTCTTCTGGGAAGATCTAAGGTCTTTTTTTCTGGAAACAATAAATGATATAGTATTACTAATCAACTCATTAACATCTACAATGAAACAGGGGCTTATCACTTTGATCCCTAAACCAGCTAAAGATAAACGATACATTGAAAATCCTTGTCCAATTACCTTGTTAAATACTGATTATAAAAATTTCACACATGTGATTGCAGATAGACTAAAAGATGATTTATCTCAGATTATAAGTGACACACAATCTGGCTTTCTGAAGGAGAGATCTATTCACAATAATCTGAGACTGGTTCTAGATTTGCTGGACTATGAACATCTGGTGGAGGATGATGGAATCATTGTCTTTTTGGATTTTTACAAAGCCTTTGATATGGTGGAGCAGCCCTTCATCTTAAGGGCTTTGGACTCTTTTGGTTTTGGAGAAAAGTTTAACAGATGATCCAGTTACTCTACACAGACATTAATAGTTCAGTATCTCTACCATCTGGAACCTCTAAACGTTTTAATATCCAAAGAGGAATCCGTCAAGGTTGCCCTGCTTCACCTCTTTTGTTTATTATTGTGGCAGAGCTATTAGCAATTTTTATTAAAAACAATTCAAATATTGATGGGAAACCCTCTGGTAATAACACAACTAGCTGATGACACAACCCCGTTTCTAAAAGGTAAATCTCAAATTTCAAATGTGCTGAAGGAGATACAGACGTTCTCTAAAGCCTCTGGTTTGCATTTGAATATGAAAAAATTTGAAATAATGTCTATTCCTGATCATCCGCTGGATGATGTTGGTAATATCACAGTTAAAAAAGAAGTGAAATACTTAGGAATTACTATTTCAAAAGATAAAAAAATAATTGAAACCTCCAACATAGAAACTAAAATCCAGAGTAGTAAAGTTATTCTCAACAGTTGGCTTCAAAGAGATTTATCTATTTTTGGACGTGTTTTACTCACTAAAATGGAAAACTTATCTCGTCTTATTTACCCTGCTTATTCATTGCCTATATCCGATAAAATGATAAAGAAAATAAACCAGGACAATTTTAATTTCATTTGGAGAAACAGATGCCATTATATTAGAAGAGCAGATGTAGTTAAATCTTTAGAGGAAGGGGGTTTAAATATGATTGATTTTGATCCAATGAACGGAACCATCAAACTGAAATGGTTACAAAACTTCATAAAAAATTACGAAAGCTTTTGGTATATGTTCCCTCGGAAGATTTTTGAAAAGTTTGGTGGAATTTGTTTTTTGTTAAGCTGCGACTTTGAAATTTCTAAATTACCAATAAAATTATCAGACTTTCACAAACAGGTTTTGCAATATTGGAAACTGGTCTTCAAACACAACTTCTCACCACATTCAATCCCAATTTGGAACAACAGGTATATCTTGATCAATCGAAAATCATTCCTTTACAAAGATTGGTTGGAAAAAGATATTTGGTCTGTTTTACACCTTATGAATGGAAATGGCAACTTCCTATCATATGATGATTTTATCAAAAAATACACGTTAATCTGTACTAAAAGTAAATTTGAGAGAGTGATAAAATCCATCCCTCCTGCTTTGATTCAGATGATTAAAGGTATAATTACATACTCTAATGTTAATCTTACAAAACCTTCCTTGTTAATAAATGGCTGTGATTTCATAGATAAAAAATGTAATAATAAATTCATAAGGAATACTCTGACCTCTACTCTTTCCCCATACAGTACATTGAAAAGAAAACATTTGTTTAAAAATTATGATACTTCCTCACAAAAAATAATCAGAACCAAATACCTTTCCTATCCACTCCCACAAAAAACTAAAGAAATGCATTTCAAAATTATGTATGAAATCTACCCTTGCAATGACTTGTTGCAAAAGAAATTTAATATAGAAACCAATACTTGTACATTTTGTAATTCAGATGTTGAGACAGCAGAACATCTTTTCTTCAACTGTAATGTCACCAATGCTTTTTGGAAAGATTTTCAGAACTGGATTTTATCTAAGAGTTCCATCCCACCTTTAGATTTCACTACAATTAAATTTGGTCTGCTAACAGGGAATGAAGTTTTAAATTATGGTAACAACAATCTCATCCTTATGGCAACATTTTTTATTCACAAAAGTCGTTTCTTGAAAATGTCTCCCTTATTTTGCATTTTTTTAAGTGAAGTAAATATATTTAAGGATGTACTTAAACGCTGCAAACTCCCAAAAGCACAGTCCTTATCATAAAACTTGAAACTCATCTTGCACACGCAATTTAATTTTGTGCCATGTTTCTCAAATTGTTCTTTTTTTATGCTGCTGTTTAGAACTTTATTAATAATTCTCTGCTTAGTTTAATTGTATGTTTTTGATTCAATAAAAAAATAAAATAAAAAAAAGGTTGGAATTGTACGTAGAATTGTCCCTTTTCCCGTGCCGTAATCTCAACCACGAATCAGAGCGCAGCGTCCTCCCACTTTGTCCGGATCTCTTGATCCATTCCAATCACTTGATCCAAAGTGGAAACACAGAAGCTGGGTGAATGTCCCGTCATGCAGCGCGGCGGGATTCTCCCACCGTGACCGTCGGGATCGACACAGCGAGCAGCGATGGCAGCCGGTTAGATCAACGCGTAAACACTGCGTTTACATCGAGACGCCGCGGGGCAGCTGACCCCACACCGCGGCTGTGCCACCGCCACACACCGGCGGACCCACGGAGGAATCTTGTCAAGCTCGCCACCGCGAGACAATAAATTTCACAAACGAAAACATTAAACATGGACGAACACCCCGGCGGAGGAGGAGCGGCTGCCCCGCGACAGCAGTCACAACAGCCGGCGAGCAGCGGTAACGTCAATCCAGCGATCGGAGCGGTCATGGTGCCCCAGCAGACCGATGACCTGCCCCGGCCTCAGCAGCAGTACACCATCCCTGGCATCCTGCACTACATTCAACACGAGTGGGCCCGGTTCGAGATGGAGAGGGCTCACTGGGAAGTGGAGAGGGCCGAACTCCAGGTTAGCCGCTTAGCATTCACTATGCTAGCTACAGACTAGCCGTTTGCACTAACCACCAAAGGGCTGCATAACGCCTTCCTGACATTAAAACACAAACCTTCACATTGCATACGGTTAAATTTAATGTTGAACTTTTCTAAAAGCTTAATTATTCCTCGGTAAGAATGGCTCAATGACTAGCCGCTAGCTGCTTTAGCTGCCAAAGATGAATTGTCAGCTAGCAGTTGTATCCACTGTCTGTAAACAGTTTTATTAGTTTGTGACTGAGATTAAAAACCTGCACTGTTTATAAGTAAACATAAGTTTGTATTTGCTGATGATTTATTGTATATTTACACATTGAAATCCTCCCGGTTCGTGACAGTAGCAGAGTTAGCTGTGTTGCTAACGTTGATGCTAATAATGACTAGGCCTTGCACTGATTTCCAGCAGGTACTGTACTGTACTCGGTGTTTGAGGAAGAAGAGTTACGGCTTACTGTCAGCGTCACATGCAGATTTTATGTATGGTGTCTGATTTAAAAAAATTTTTTATCATAGCAACATCTGTTAGTTGTTAATTATCGGTTAAATCCTTCCATGATTAAAACAGAAATCAGGAATGTTGGGCTCAGTCAACCAGTGGGCCATAGCTGGTGTTCCGATTTAATTGGTTTTCATAATATTTGATGTCATGTGATGTCATTAAACTGTGTCGGCCATCTTGGAGGTACAGAAGATCCAAAGAAATAAACTTTGAAGTTGTTTTGATCTCAACAAACACTTTTGGGGCAGCAGTGGATTAGTTGTTAGAGCGGTCCTCCTTCAATGGGAGAGTTGGCAGTTCGATTCCATCAGTGTCCCTGTGCAAGACACTGAACCCCCTCAATGGCTCCGATGTGTGTCCCATCAGTGTATGAATGTGATCCAAAGCACCTATTAGTCTACATTCAGATTATCTTTGTAGAGATGTAGCAGAGTGCTGTATGAATGTGTGTGTGGAGGTAAATGAGGTCACAGATTGTGTTGTAAAGAGCTCTGAGCATCTTGATTAGATAGAAAGGTGCTGAACAAGTACAGTCCATTTAAAATTATTTAAAATTAAGAAGTCTGCCACTTGTCACTGCATGTTAATGGTGGTGACTCTATAGCTAATTGCCCATTATAAAAAGTGACATGACTTAATGAATCAATGTTTTCTAGGTGTTGGTGTTGTTGTTTTTTAATCCGCCTTGATTAGAGGGATATTGAGCAGCAACAGAAATGTGCGAAAGTCTCACTTAAACTATGAAGCAGAAAGAAATGGTCAGAACTGAAAGACGTGAGATTTGAATTGGGATTTCTGGAGTTTTATCGGTGGTATATGAGTCATGTTTTAATCAGCAGGTTGTGAGGAAAATGGTACATGACACATTGTGGCTGTCAGCTGTGGAACAGGTGCTGTGAACTCACAGGAAACACCCCCCCGGGTGAAAACTGGGGACAGTCACAGCTCCTGGGAGGGACCATGAAGGTTAAATGTAACATGTTTTTAACCAAATAATTTAGACATTTCCCTACTGATGTTTATTTTATTACCATTAGTTTCTTCTTAGGCGTATGAAATACTTTTCGGCATTATGTGCATCACCTTTACAAATGTTTAATAAAGCTTTAAGGGAGAGGTTTCAGTCACTTTATGAAGATCGTTCAATGCTCGAAAGAGAAATATGACCATAAGTTCTGATACACAGATGTAAGTTCGACAACTACCGGTAATCTATTTTTAAGCAAATTTAACCCTGTTTTCCTCCTAATGATTTAAAGTCTGTGGTAAAATATTTCAGTTTAAAGAGATTAGGACTAAAATAGTAACAGCTGAGACTGAGGAACTGTCTTGGATTCATTCATTCATTCAACCTTTATTTATAAGGATAAATAGTAAATAGTCACAATTTTGACTGGTTTTTAAACCACAGAGGGATTTTATACTGAGTGTTTTATTCACCCGTTTACACGCACGACTCTTTCGTTTTATTTCATTTTATTTGATTCATGCACCTAAAAAGCATTTTGAGATTGATGGGAGTAAACAAGAGGGACGTTTGTGTTGCTGGAAGATGCTTTGTGTTTTCTGATGTAAAAACATCCCTCATGGCCATGGCTGCCCCCAAAACAAGAGTTTTTTTTTCTTCCACTTTCACTCACCTCACCTGTAAATAAAACAAACAGTTGTGTATTTCCGCAGGAACCACAAACAGAGCTTTTGATAAAAGATGAGGAATACCTGTAGTGTCATTGTGGTTTCAGCTCCATGAATTCTTCACCATTTAATAAGAGTAAAATCTTTGTTTCTCAGAAGACTATTCCTGTCTTAATCTTAATTAGATTATTGTACAACCATGCATGGCTGCCTTTTATGTCTTTGGCAAGGTACACAACACTGTTTAATTTAATTAAAGAGATACTGGACACTTGAGATAATCTGCAATCAGACAACAGCTCACTGTTGAGGTTGTGAAGCAAGAAAACTCTTGTTTACTGGTTTCTTTTAATAACTGGCAAACATGAGTTTAAGTTACCATAAATTACTGTACTGTATATTGTTTCATTCTGTGTAAAACTGTGTATATTTAGCCAAAAATATACATACATTGTGTTGTATACCAGCTATTCTTGTTCTTATTTCTAAAGCTCAGCAGTGATCAAAGATACCGGTAATTCAGTCAGCCTCTAAAGAAAAGCCAGAAGTTCGTCAAAGAAATGCACATCGCTCACCACAATGACATAATTAAAAAGTTTGTCCTATATATGGATAAATGACATTTTTGGGTAAAATTTTGAAAATAACGCACAAAATTTTAGTGTAGTCTGTGCAAGAGGACAACTCTCAGCTACTATTGCGCCAGACTTTAGTCTGATTTCTGTAAAAATGACTGACCTTCAGCTGTTTTTGTTTGCTATGGTTAATAATAGGACACCTCCGTAAGGTGTTGTACATTTTTTTAAATGTTCAATAATCTTCATCTGTCTTTCATTTATTAAATGTATCACTAAAGTCATGTTCCTAGATTTACTTCAAGGTTGGGGAGTTGTATTAAGATTTTTCACCTTGTTTTGTTTAAATTAGAACTAAAAGAGGACAGAAGTGATGCTCGGTCAATATTGGTAGTACTGTAGTTAAGTAGTTGGTAACTTTCTTTAGCAGCTGTTTTTTGTCTGTAATTGAATCTGTTGTCCCTGACCAGAGTGTGAGCTCATAAAAAGTAGTGGTTTTGCTTGAGTAGGGTCAGATGTCTTCCTGTTTACTCAGTGTTTTTGTCAGTTGGAGGTGGGAGTTTCTGTGCCTCCATGTTTTAATAAAAAGGGGCAACAGGAGGCTGTAATTAGGCAGCGTGGCCCACTGGGCCCTGCGCTGACAGCCCCGTTCCAGCTGAATGCTAAAAGTAGAATGACCCAAAATAACTTAAACACACAACTCACACGCACAACGTGAGGGATGACTCTGTCAGAGCTTAAAGAGTTGTGTTTTGTACTGTTGTTTTTACGTTTCTTTGAAAAGGTGATTTGGGAAAAGTACAAGAACTACTTTTTTGTGTGTATAAACAAAGAGATTGAGACTTTTCTTTTTACACATCGGTTTAGCTTTTATATAAAGTTGTTGGTCGCACATTTCTTTCATTGTGTGGATGTTTCAGCAGCTCTGCTGCACTGTTTTAATGTCCTGTCCTGTATCCAGGACAGGGTGTTGTCTGGGGTCCTCACTCAGACACAGTGTGTGGTAATGATGCAGTTGTTCACAGGAAAAGCCCTCATGACTCATGAACATATACAATCTGATCTGTCACACTGGTAAATTGAGCCAGTGAGCTCAGCACCCACACATCTATGTACCGAGGCGGCGTCACCACGGCCCGGGTGCTCTGATCTCATTCATCTTTCTCTGGATTTTAGCAATTGTAGGGCTTCAGTCCTAACTCCTAAAAGTCCATTACTGGACCAAATCAAAACATTAGATGTTACATTGTGTGTCTGAGTCTTTCTCTAAACAAACCATGTGAAAACTAAAAGTTTGATCCCGTCTGGAGCCTTTCAATCAACTCAAGACTCACTTGCTTGGAGACCAAAAAATGTGCCTGGTTAAATAAAAGTTAATTAAAAATCAATCAACCAGATGTGTTGGAGCAGAGAAACATTTAAGACCAGGATTGGACATGACGGTGCAAAACTATTCATTGCCGTGCACATTATTTCTTTGCCCACATCGTACCTGCTTTGTACCCACAGCTACCCTCATGTTTATATTCAGTCTACATGAGTGCATCTTGGAAATAAAGACAAGATTAGGACCAGTAATTTAACTACTGGTATTATTATTTCATCTTTGTGATTTTTACATCTGAATAATATTAATATTACTAATTGGCTTTTATGTGAATGTTTCTGTTCAGTGCCCTGAGATGACTTTGTGAATTTATATAAATAAACTGGATTGAGTTGAATACCTGGGTCTTAAATAAAGTTTATGTGCAGCTGGAGCACTTTAGACTTTAAATAAACTACCGTATTTTCCGGTGTATAGGTCGCACCTTTTTATGGGTTTTTCAAGGCCTGCGACCTATACACAGGTGCGACCTATACATGGCTTGTTATCACTTTCGGCGAAACAAATTTTTAAATCCAGCTCATTTCACAATTACGTTCATTTATTAAGGAAAAGTTCAGCTCAGACATATATTTGCTATAATTTTTATCAAACAAATAATTGTTTTTAAGTGTTAATCTTCTTAAAAGCCTTGCTGTGCGCTCCTGTGGCAGACATTTGCAGCAGAGCTAAACGTAGGTGCGACCTATACACCAGTGTGACCTATCTAGGGATTTTTCCAATCTATTGGTGATAACTGGCCAATGCGACCTATACACAGGTGCGACCTATACACCAGAAAATACAGTACTTTGCATTTACTGTGACAGAAAAATAGTTGTAAATGTAAAGCAGCCAGCTGGACTGAGACCAGTAAACTAAGAGAACCTCCTGCAAATGTTTCTCAGATCGCTGAGTAATCATCGAGCAAGATGCAGCCCGGTGAGATACTACTTTCAGAAAAACCTTTATTAATGCTTTTAATGGCCACTAAAACAGAACAGATTCACAACAGCTGGACTGAAATGTGCATTTGACAGGTTATCAGTTTTGTTTACATAAATTGTGTGTTTATGATGCATCCAGAAAGTGTCACTGCGCTTCACTTTTTCAATATTTTGTTAAGTTACAGCCTTATTCCAAATTGTATAAAATTAATCTCTTTCCTCAAAATTCTACAATTCTCCCAAATAACAATGTGAAAAAAGATGTTTTAAGGTTTTTGCAAATTTAAAACAGTTTAAGTTTTTGGAAAACTTAATTTACATAAGTATCCACAGCCTTTGCCATGAAGCTCAAATAGAGCTCAGATGTTTTCTGTTTACTCTGATCATCCTTGAGATGTTTCTACAATTTAAACAGAGTCCACTTGTGGTCAATTCAGTTGATTGGACTTGATTTGGAAAGGCACCTGTCTATAGAAGGTTCCACAGTTAGTGCATGTCAGACCACAAACACCAAGCATGAAGTCAAAGGAATTATCTGTAGACCTCTGAGACAGGATTGTGTTGATGTAAAAAATCTGGGGAAGGATACAGAAATATTTCTGCTGCTTTGAAGATCCCAATGAGTACAGTGACCTCCATCATTTGTAAATGGAAGACGTTTGGAACCACCAGGACTCTTCCTAGAACTGGCTCGCCATCTCAACTTGGCGATCAGGGGAGAAGAACATTAGTCAGGGAGGTGACCAAGAACCTGATGGTCACTCTGTCAAAGCTTCAGCGTTCCTCTGTGGAGAGAGGAGAACCATCCAGAAGGACAACCATCTCTGCAGCAATCCACCAATCAGGCCTGTATAGCAGAGTGGCCTGATGAAAGCCACTCCATAGTAAAAGGCACATGGCAGCTCATCTGGAGTTTAAAGACACCTGAAGGACTCTCAGACCAAGAGAAACTAATTCTCTGGTCTGATGAGACAAAGATTAAACTCTTTGGTATGAATGCCAGGTGTCATGTTTGGAGGAAACCAGGCATGCTCCTCACCAGGCCAACACCATCCCTACAGTGAAGCATGGTGGTGGCAGCATTGTGCTATGGGGATGTTTTCCAGCAGCAGGAACTGGCAGACTAGTCAGGATGGAGGAAAATATGAATGCAGCAACGCACAGAGACCTCCTGGATGAAAACCTGCTCCAGAACGCTCTTGACCTCAGACTGGGGTGATGGTCCATTTCTCAGCAGGACAACGACCCAAAGGACACGGCCAAGATCTCAAAGGAGTGGCTTCAGGACCCCCTGTGAAGGTCCTGGAGGGGCCAAGCCAGACAGTCCAGACTTGAATCTGATTGAACATCTCTGGAGATATCTGAAAATGACTGTGCAGACAACTCCCATCCAACCTCATGGAGCTTGAGAAGTACTGCAAAGAAGAATGGGACAAACTTCCTGAAGATGGGTGTTCTCAGTTTGAAGCGTCATATTCAATAAGACTGGAGGCTGTGATTGATGCCAAATGAGGATCAACAAATTATTGAGCAAAGACTGTGAATACTTTCATAAATGTGATTTCTTAATTTTGTTTATTTTAAATAAATTTATAGAAATCTCAATCTTTTTTTTTCACACTGTCATAATGGAGTATCATGTGTAGAATTTTAAGGAAAGCAATTAATTTAATACAATTTGGAATAAGGCTGCAACAAAATGTGGAAAAAGTGAAGCGCTGTGAATACTTCCTGGATGCACTGTTTGTGCTCAGCACCCGCGTTGTTTTAAAAGTTTTATAAATGAGGGTTAAAACGGTCCAAATGTCCACAGAAACAAACTCAGGCTCTCCAAGTGTGAACTTTTGTGTTTTTGTGTTTCTCCAGGCCAGAATAGCGTTTCTGCAGGGGGAGCGGAAAGGCCAGGAGAACCTGAAGAACGACCTGGTTAGAAGAATTAAAATGTTAGAATACGCTTTAAAGCAGGAAAGGTAAGAAACTGAAAATCAGCTGCTCGTAACCAAATGACCGGTTCTGCTTTGTTCTTTGTGCTGGCTCAGATATATTCACTAATATTTGGTTTAAAGTCTCAGTGAGTCCACCTCAGGGAGTTTTGTACCATGAACAAGTCTTGGTGGTTTCTGGGTCGGTCCTGAAAAATCCTAAACCATTTCCTTCCATCTGAGGGGTCAGATGAGCCTAACTGTGCTGTCAAACTGATCCTCTTCATGTTGACAAAGAGAAACCACCTTGATCAGGTCTTTTCAAACCAAGATCACTTATACCAGATTTAGGGGATATTGTGGATATGTTTGAGCCTATAGGTTTATTTTTATTCATTAAAATCTTCAAATAAAGATGACATCCATGTCCAACATGAGGGTTTTTGACACATAAATGTCATAAATTAAAAATTTTCTCTCCTGTTGGATGTTTCTTGCTAAATATTTCTTCATTTCTATCTTGTCTGCAACCACATTTTCTTGTTTAAGTCTGTTAATGTATTAAATATGAAATGCTTTTGAATTATTTTGTGTTTTCAGAGCGAAATATCACAAGTTAAAATATGGGACAGAGTTAAACCAAGGAGACATGAGGATGCCGAGCTTCGAGTCCGGTAAGTTAAACGGCTGCTTCGGTTTAGTCTTCAGCTGGTGGGGCTTTAACTTTATCTCAGCGTATTCGTTTTATTTTTTTAGACACCAAAGAGTCGGCGGTCTCTGCTGTTCCTGCCAACAGTCAGCTGATGTGGAAACAAGGGCGACAGCTCCTCCGACAGTGAGATTATTTTTACATTACCAACCAGAAAACTGGATTTTAACTGGAAAATTACATTTTGCTGTGAAAATGCAAGATAAGAGCTGAAGAAACTGAAACTGAGGTCTCAAAACTAAATGAAGCCAAGCACTAGCTAAAAGCTAAAATGAGCCAAAGGCTGGCTAAAAGTTCAACAGAGCAAAACTGATGGCTAAGAAAAGCAAAAGGCTAGCTAAAAGAAGCTAATGGCTTGCTTAAACATATTTACCGGTACCTGTTTTTTCCTTTTGCTCTGTTAAACTTTTAAAGTGTAAAATTGTACAAACGTCCCAGCACCCATCTCCTGAATGAGCTGAATTTATGATTGTCTACTATAGAAAGTCTGCAGAAGTAGTTGGATTAAAAACAAAACTGGAAATGCTGAGTCAGGACGCAGTTTGTTTAAATAGCTCTTTGATGAGGTCATTAAATTATGTGGCATACGTTGACTCTGACGTCATTTTTTCTTTTAAAAAGGTACCTACAGGAAGTGGGCTACACGGACACAATCCTGGATGTTCGGACTCAAAGGGTTCGTTCTCTGCTCGGCCTGTCGGGTTCAGAGCAGAACGGATCTGTTGAGAACAAGAACCTGCAGCACCTGATTAATGGGACAGAGCGATGCAAAGACCCCAAGAGGTACACACAGCTGCGCTTTTGGGACTTTTCTTGACCACAGCTGAGTAGAAGTCAACGTTCTATTGGCCTAACAAATACTTTGTTATTGTTGTTGGACCAAACTGATTAAAAATCTTTTAAACCACCAAACAGCCGTGAATCTTTATCCTGAAAAGGTTGAGTTGAAAGTATTGAAACATGTTTTGTTCACAAACTTTGTGTATTCAGATGTACAGATTGTTTGACCACAGCTCTGGTTGTGTTCAGGATTTCCAACGACAATCTGGAGACGTTCAACTTCCTGGAAAACGCAGAGGACAGCGATGAAGATGATGACGAGGAGGGAGACTTGATGGATGACATCACCACCGACAAACACCACAGAGCTAAAAAACACAAAGCGAACGTAAGCTAGGACCCCCTCCTCTTCCCGATGCTCAGTTTTCTGTTTCTTGTAATGAATTTTCTCCTCGATCAGGTCGGGAACGAAGGCTTAGCATCGGAGGATGATGCCGACACAGAGGAAGCTCTAAAGGAGTTTGACTTCTTGGTGACGGCAGAAGATGGAGAGGGTGCGGGTGAAGCTCGCAGCTCTGGAGACGGGACGGAGTGGGGTGAGATGCCTAACAATTCTGTCACCGCTGAAACTTTTCAGATAGCTGGGATGGAGCAGATGTTTAAAAAGGTTTCTCTCTGCAGCAGAGCCTCTTCCATTTTCCACTGGAAGGGGGAAGCCCTTCCTATTAAGCGGGTCGGACGATGTTTTGGAAAGCGTCCTGGGTTTGGGTGACCTCGCCGACCTCACCGTCACGAACGACGAGGCGGACTTTGGCTACGATGTGAGAAAACTAGCAGACAAACCTGCTCTGACAGAATTCCAGATGAACGTAATCACGCCGTCCTGTTGCTTCCTCAGCTGTCGTCCAGTAAGGAGTCCACTTTCAGGAAGACGTGGAACCCAAAGTACACGTTACGGAGCCACTTCGACGGCGTCCGAGCGTTGGCGTTCCACCCAGTCGAGCCTTGTCTGGTCACGGTGTCTGAAGATCACACCCTCAAACTGTGGAACCTCACTAAGACTGTCCCAGCTAAGAAGTACGTTAAGTTGAGCTTTATTTTTAAATCTCTAGTTTTATCATTACAGAAGCCACACATTTATTTAAAGTTGTGGTTGTACTTGAATCCTAATTGTGTAAATCTTGAATCAACTTTTTTTTTTTTTTGGCACCTAACTCCTTCCTCGTACTTGCTGTGCATGTGCTATTTTAACAGTTTTCATATCAAAATGTTCATGAGAAGATGGGCGCTGTAATTTTTATTTAGTTACTTTTGTAACAAAATTATTCAAAACATTTTTTTATTTGCAAACTGCTGCAAACTCTTTTTGTTAATGCTAATTTTGTTATGGATAGTTGTGCTACTGCTAGCATTACTGTTGTTAAAGTTAATTCTGTAATGCTAATCGTACTACTACTACTGCAACCTAAATTAAGGCTAAAACTACTGTAATGCTAGTTCTATTAATTTTAATATTAATTTTTACTACTGTTGCTAATATTGCATTTACTCCCATGAGTGACGCTGCTAATAAGGACAGATTTACTTTTCTCGATCAAGGAGAGCAAAACTTCAATCTCCGCACCGGTAGAGTTCTTCTTTTTTACTTTTCGCTGTCATTTTATGCACAAACACGTTTTGCCTCCGAGGCAGGAAACGTAGCCTTATATGGCGTTTTGAGGGGTGGGAATTATGTAAATGACCTCTCCGCGTGCACGCGCAGGTGGTTGGAACAGGTGGGATTCATCATATTTACGCAACCCATTTACACACTTTTCCTGAGGATAGAAGACTTTGTTGAATCTGACGTGGCATGTTCGTATGAACGCTTCGTACGAACAAAAGTAGGAGAAATTTAGGATAAAAATACGAACATTTTCGTGAATGAGGGCCATTGTCGTCTTTCGTTCGAAAGACTTCCTCAGTCTGAGGCCCTGTTTACACGGCGCGTATTTTGAGTGGAACCGCTCCTTTATCTCTGCGGATGTGCTTATCATTGACATGAGTCCACTGGGCCCCCTCTTTGACTCCGATGGTTTTTGAACTCACCCTGCAGAGTGGAGGTTTTTCGCTGACCCCCCGTTGATAATGTAAACATCTCCCGCTGATCTTTTGTTTGAACACATGCGCGCAGCACGCATGCTCGGACAGTCAGGGCAGGCAGACATTTCACGTGTCACGCTGCAAAATATGTGCTATATAATAACAGTTTAACAATAACAGTATTTATGTTAGCGTGGGAGATATATAGTAATCTGAGCTATCTATCTGGACTCGTTACGTTATTTAAACAATGCGTAACGTAAAATGAAGACACCAGGTTTATTTATTTATTCATTCAACACCACAAACTGTACGTCACACAAACACTGAGAATTTAACTGAACACTATTAAAACACGTTAACTGAACTGTAAATATGTTAATGAACTAGACTCTTGCTGTGTTTTCATCTGGACCCCATCAGAACCGGTCCGCCTGTTGGAACGACAGCTTCTCCACCTCGCAGAAAAAAAGAAATAAATAAAAGCTCAGTTTGTTGTTGTGTGATCAAAGTAAACACAAGCAAAAATTAAATTAAGAACGTTGATTTACCTGCTGTAAGTCATGTTTTTCATGGAGTAAAGTCCGACATCATCCTCGTCAACTCTGTTCTGGTCCACAGTCCACTCAGCGTCTGGTGTGCAGCTTGTTAGATGAAGAGGTCCCACTTGGTGTCAAATCTGTCGACTCTTATCCAAAATTCAGCTTTAACTTGTTGTTAACTTGTTGATAGCTCAACGTTTAGTCCAGAAGAACGCAGCAGTCTGCCAGCAGAGTGAGGCAGCACGCATGTGCAGTGGGTGAAGGTTCACCAGCACGCATGCACAGTGGGTGAAGGTTCAAAAATCCACAGCGCTAACTAATGACCGGGCATGGTAACTACTGTACAGTGAATTCATGAAAGGAGGAGGGGGGGCATGAGGGAGGGGGGAGATTCGAGCGGACCCATGTCAACGCAAAACTTTTCATCTAATTAACATACCCAAAACCTCCGTTTCCCCCCACAGTGTCTGTGTAAACAGGGCCTGAGTTGCTGTATTCAGCTCAGTCTTATAAATATCACCTTCTCACAGTGGATCAACCAGTTGGCTGATGACAGACAAAACCAGTTGCTCACATGATCAAGGAGGACCATCAGCCTAACGATAGATCGTTAACACCCTGATGGTTATTGCTATTCACAGAGGGCTGAGTGATACTAGCAATAACAGCATTGTAAGAGGGAGACAGTTGAACCCGGAGGCCTCCACCTCTGTTTAATTATGGACGGTTTCTTTTCACAAAGATGGCCTCCTTTACTCCTCTCTCAAACCAGTGTTCCTACGAACGTGGCCATCTTTGTGAAAAGAAACCGTCCATCATTAAACAGAGGTGGAGGCCTCCGGGTTCAACTGTCCCCATCTTACAATGCTGTTATTGCTAGTATCACTCAGCCCTCTGTGAATA
>JBBPBX010026092.1:0-20922 GCA_038048925.1 Garcialebias charrua
TTCTGTGTTTATATGTTAATAAAAAGTTCTAAAAAATAAAATAAAAACAGGGAGCGCTGGTCCAGCACACCAGAACACCAGGAAATATTTAGAACCTCGCGCAGCCACGTTGGACATGAGTTTAATTCGCTCGTGACAAATTCATTCATTTCTCATCATTTCATTCATGGAGTCAACGGAGGAAGAAGCGATCACTTGACTTTTGGCAAAAAAAAAAAAAAGAAAAGTCCAGATCAGGGATGAAGAAGAGGAATTTAATACATTTGTGTCTCATACAAAACAGTCCGGCGCCGGGCAGTTTATTGTGAGACAACGCGCGCGCGTAAGCGGTCGTAAAATTTGAGCTTGGCGCGTTCACGCCCGCGTTCAAAGGCTTGTGCCGCGGCGTTCGCACGGCGTCAAGCTGCATTCGGCCCAACGCAGAGCTATGCCGGGGGCTTTAGCTTGACGCACTCAGTGGAAATTTACAGGAGACCTCATTGTTTGGACCGGAGGTTTACGAGGCAGAGAGGCTACAGCTGAGCAACGAGCTAACATGCTAACAGACGGATGAAGACTCCACCAGCTCCCAGTGGGAAAATAACTTTTTTTCCTTCATTATAGCTCCAAATGTATGGAGCTAACATGCTAACAGGCCTTGCTGTAAACGCTGTGGACCGGCATGAAGCAGCAGGAAGCTGCAAAGATTGGAGGTGCAACGAGCTAACATGCTAACAGACGGAGGAAGAATTCACCAGCTCCCGGTAGGCAATTAACTCTTTTTTTCCTTCAATATGGCTCCAAATGTATGTGTTTTTTGATAATTGTGTAGGGTATTGTGTTAGGATAGGCTAAGCGCTTGGTAAAATACAGTATGTATGAGGTGCCGTTTGGACGTATTTTCCGACTTACGACAATTTTTGACATACGACGGCGCGTAGGAACGGAACTCGTTCGTAAGTCGGGGACTACCTTTATTAGAAAAGAAAAAAAAAAATAGAAAGTCAGAAGTGCATCCTGGCAAAGAGGCCGGTGCGTTCCATCCCGAGAACAGAGATGAAGACGTTGGTGACGAAGATGAAGAAGACAACAACAGTTGTGATGTTGTTCAAGCTGTCCAGGCGCTTCTGGTTGGCCTCTTGTGCGATGTCTCTCCGGGCTGCAACACACACGCACGAAAACAAGGACAAAGTACACAAAAACGTGCAGAGAAATACTTTTTCGCTGCTATCATAATCCTGCTTAAAGACTCGTCTCCCAACCTGCGTCAGCCTTTTTGTCTTGAAACCATCAAGGGTTAGTGAGTTAGTGTGTTAACGTGATGCGTCAAAAATGATGGATTTCTGAAAATAATGTGTTATTTTTGTAACTCGTGCTCACCAATTATGATAATCAGGACGCCGGCTACTATCTGAAGAACCAGGGAGAAGGAAATGAGCGTCAGCACAGCAGCGTAGTACCTGATGAACAAGATGAAAAAAAGATGAAAACATTAATGTAAGTGTTTTACCCTGTAAAAGCTCATTTGTGGTAACAATGATGGTCTTACAAGGTGACGCAAGGCCTGGAACATTAATTTAGCCATTCATTATTATGTTGTCTTGAATTACAAGTCATTTCTCTTTAATAAAAACTATTTTAAATGTGTTGTTTTTACCTGTACCCAGCTCCCTGTTCGATGACGGTCTTCATGTGTGTGATGTTCGCCAGGAACAGGGCGATGTCCAGCATGCCCTCAGCTGCTGTCTTCTTGGTGGCGTACATGTTCATGTTCAAATTAGAGGCTGAAGCCCCCTGAAACGCAACGACAAACACCAGTTTAGGTGATCTAGCCAACATTTTGCATTCATACATCTTTATCCTACTGAAAACAAGAGCAGCCTAAAATGTCCAATTTACAGGAGCAGATGATGATTTGTTTTAAGTTTCTTCTAAAAAATCAACAAAAGAGGAAAATAAGAAAAAGCTAGACAATTAAAAACAGAGCAGAACAATGTAAGGCTAGAGAAAATGCAACGCGAATGCTTATTGCTGAAGAACTTGTTGAAAAAAACCCTGCTGAAATTAGCTTAAAAAACGTGCTGAAATGTTGCTGAAATGGAAGAACAAGCCTAAGTTAGCAGAAGACAGTACAAAGAACATATATTTGCTGAATTATGTTTAAATATGCAGAGATGAGCACAAAATTTAGGAAATTAGCTACAAAAAAAGTGAAATTAACAACAACAACAAAAAACAGCTGAAATGTAGCTTAAAAAAGCTGAAAGAAGCTTGAGGAAGTGGATAGAGCACAATTGTGCCCAATAGACCTTTTACCAGTTGACGTCATCGCCCATGCGCACTCGTATTTTTCCAGAATTTACCGGAAGTCTGGGGTAAGCGCGGGGAGTTACTCTGGTGTTATCAATACTGTACTGCCTTCGTTTGCGATTTTTATCTGGCATGGACATTAATGATCCAAGCTCCGTGGATTACGTTCCTACATTACATCTTGGATATGGGAAACAGACAGGGCGGAGAACGATCTCCCGCAGCGGAATGCTACTGGACAGCTGCTAAGCTAGCAGCAGCTAGCTGGTTCGACGAGACCGCGTTGTTCTTCGGTCCGCTGCGTGTGTTGGGGTTTCTGCCTGTTTCGACCTGCGACATGCAAGGAGATTCTTCCTTCGGCCCCACTGAAGAGCAGGTGAGTGGAATGTCAAAACGTTTGATAAGCCAACCGTTAACCGAATCTTCTAAAATCATTAAGCTACCAGTAAATGCATGATTTTTTGAGCCGGGACTTAGTGGCTCCTGGCTGGGTGAAGGTTCAGGCAGCCCCGCGCGCACGGTTCATCTGTAGCCAGGACTTAGTGGCTCCTGGCTGGGTCCAGCCGGTTCTGGACCTCCAGGGCGCACTGGATCAGGTGTAGCCGGGACTTAGTGGCTCCTGGCTGGGTGAAGGTTCAGGCAGCCCCGCGCGCACGGTTCATCTGTAGCCAGGACTTAGTGGCTCCTGGCTGGGTCCAGCCGGTTCTGGACCTCCAGGGCGCACTGGATCAGGTGTAGCCGGGACTTAGTGGCTCCTGGCTGGGTGAAGGTTCAGGCAGCCCCGCGCGCACGGTTCATCTGTAGCCAGGACTTAGTGGCTCCTGGCTGGGTCCAGCCGGTTCTGGACCTCCAGGGCGCACTGGATCAGGTGTAGCCGGGACTTAGTGGCTCCTGCCTGGGTGAAGGGGTTCAGGCAGCCCCGCCGCGCGCACGGTTCATCTGTAGCCAAAAAAGCAACCCTGTCTAAGACAATGTGTATGGGCGTGCGGTTTCCTCCTCTCGTGTCCGCGGCACAATGTTCAGGCATTTTGACCAGCGGTTGTTCACTATTTTAAGAAGACAAGCTTCTAAATTACTACTCGCCATCATTAAAGCTACCCGGCTCCTTCCTACTAACCCCCGAGATCCGGTTTCAAATTGGCGCGGCTTTTTGCCGTCCAATCAGAACGCTCGTTTCAGGCAAGCTTTGCGTGATGACGTCAACTGGTAAAAGGTCAACAGACAAATATGATGTTAAATATTTAGTCTGAGGGCTCTTAGCTTAAAAATAGTTTCCAGCTTAGATTGAGAGAAAAAGATAGGAGGAAGATGGGAGATGGTTTAAAGGAAATTATCTTGAGCATGATACCAAAAGTGACACTTCCATCCGCACGCCCATACACATTGTCTTAGACAGGGTTGCTTTTTTGGCTACAGATGAACCGTGCGCGCGGCGGGGCTGCCTGAACCCCTTCACCCAGGCAGGAGCCACTAAGTCCCGGCTACACCTGATCCAGTGCGCCCTGGAGGTCCAGAACCGGCTGGACCCAGCCAGGAGCCACTAAGTCCTGGCTACAGATGAACCGTGCGCGCGGGGCTGCCTGAACCTTCACCCAGCCAGGAGCCACTAAGTCCCGGCTACACCTGATCCAGTGCGCCCTGGAGGTCCAGAACCGGCTGGACCCAGCCAGGAGCCACTAAGTCCTGGCTACAGATGAACCGTGCGCGCGGGGCTGCCTGAACCTTCACCCAGCCAGGAGCCACTAAGTCCCGGCTACACCTGATCCAGTGCGCCCTGGAGGTCCAGAACCGGCTGGACCCAGCCAGGAGCCACTAAGTCCTGGCTACAGATGAACCGTGCGCGCGGGGCTGCCTGAACCTTCACCCAGCCAGGAGCCACTAAGTCCCGGCTCAAAAAATCATGCATTTACTGGTAGCTTAATGATTTTAGAAGATTCGGTTAACGGTTGGCTTATCAAACGTTTTGACATTCCACTCACCTGCTCTTCAGTGGGGCCGAAGGAAGAATCTCCTTGCATGTCGCAGGTCGAAACAGGCAGAAACCCCAACACACGCAGCGGACCGAAGAACAACGCGGTCTCGTCGAACCAGCTAGCTGCTGCTAGCTTAGCAGCTGTCCAGTAGCATTCCGCTGCGGGAGATCGTTCTCCGCCCTGTCTGTTTCCCATATCCAAGATGTAATGTAGGAACGTAATCCACGGAGCTTGGATCATTAATGTCCATGCCAGATAAAAATCGCAAACGAAGGCAGTACAGTATTGATAACACCAGAGTAACTCCCCGCGCTTACCCCAGACTTCCGGTAAATTCTGGAAAAATACGAGTGCGCATGCGCGATGACGTCAACTGGTAAAAGGTCTATTAGGCTGAAAGAAGCAATGACCACAAAAAAGTGGAAGATATCTGGGGAAAAAAGAAAAAAAAATTGGGGGTGGGGGCTGAATAGTAACTAAAAAGGCAGAAAAAGGCTTAAATTACCAGCAGCGAGTGGAGAGAGCACATTTTTGCTAGATTAGGCTGAAAAAAGTTAAAATGATTGCAAAAAATGTGCAATTAGCTGAAAAGGCTAAAATTAGCATAAAACAGCTAAATAGCAGCTGAAATATAGCTGAAACAGCTGAAACTTGCAAAATAAGCTGAAAGGAGCATTACAAGCTGAAATGAACAGAAAGAAGTTAGAAGAAGCACAATAATGTTAGCAGAATAAAGCTGAAAGTTTTTGTTGTAAATTTAATACTACTCTTAGCCAAATTTTACATCCACAGTTGTAAATTCTCCTTGCTAAAACCTAGATTTATAGTGTTTTCTAATTATATTTCCTCTTACTTAGCTACTTTAAAGTACTGTACTAATGCCAAAGCTTTAAAAACTAAAACAATCTGTAACGAATTTCTGTTGTAAGCTGCCCAAGACACATTTTTGTTTTTGTTTATGTGCCTTTATTCTCTTTTGTGCTATGCATGCCTTAAGTCTCGAGCCATGTTTGACATTGTAAGTTTTTTTTGTACTTGTTTCTTTTATAAATAAAAAAAAAAATAAAAAAATAAAAAAAAAAAAATCCCACAAACCCTTGCGCGCCTCAGTAGGCGGTGCTAAACAAAGATGGCGGTGTCCACGAAGCGGCTCATGGAGGGGAGCAGAGAAAACGTGCAGGCTATCGAAAAGACAGCAGGGACGGAGAAGAAAACGAAAACAGTCAAAAAGAGGAGTTTACAGGAGGAGGAGGAGGATCAGGTGAGACACTTACCAGCCGGGATGAAGATGAGATGACTGACATGTGATGAAGTGGTCACGAGCTGGCTGTTAGCTTAGCATGAAAAGTCAAAGCAAAACACAGCGTGGAGTATTTCAACCCGCATATAAGCTGACACTTTTAACATTTTCTAATAGTTATTGTTGACGAAAATGAGCTAATTGTGCACCTAATTAGACTTTACAATCTAACGAACACAGTGTTTATTAAAATTGTTTGACGCTAAACTTGTTTTAGTTGAAATTGTCACTGAATGGAGACGTTCCCGGTGTCAAGTCAGTTTTCCTGGATTAAAGAGGTAAATTATATCGGGTAGTCAGATACTATTACATTTTATTTATTGTATTTATTCACTGTACACAGCTACTGACACTGCACATACAGTAGCTGCTTCATCATGCTGAGACCCTCATACTAACTTTGTAAATCAAATCAATTATCTTCGTAATTGCACTGAAACACATTTTGGTTTGATTGTTTTCTTTTCAGGTAAATTCACAACTATCTTAATTCAGTGACTTAGATTCAACGCAGTCTGCTGGCTTCCTTTGATACACAACTTTACTACCCTGAGACAACTTCTGTTGTGACTTGGATCTATAGAAATAAACTGAAATGAATTTATAGTTTTGTCGTTAATTTCTTATCAGTTTGTTTTTCATAATTGCATATCATCAGTTCTCCTCAACTGCTATCCTTTCAGCTTTCACCCAATCCTTAGTTGTCATTCAAATTCACTGCAACGGGCAGGTGCTTGTTTTATAGAATATCATCAGCTAATCTCTCTAATTGTTTGATTATACATTGGGGCTATTGTTAAATTAATTAGTTTTTTGAGTGTGACATTTCCATCTTTCCTTCAGCTCATCAACTTCAGCAAGGAACCTGTTAATGAAGACGAGGGCGATGCCGATCTATCCGACAGCGAGGACAGTGTCTACTCTGGACTGGAGGATTCTGGGAGTGACTCAGAAGAGGAGGAGGAGGAATCAGATGAGGAGGAGGGATCAGATGATGATGTTGATGAAGATACGATTGAGGAGGATCAGAGTCAACAGGTAACATTTAACTTGGGGTATCTGTGTTACGGCTGATTAGCTGGTGAGACTCACGTTCGGCCTGTGGACTCACCCATGCTGTCCTCTTCAGACAGAGGTAAAGAAGAGTAAGGAAAAAGAAGAAGAGAGTGAAGAAAAGGAAGTCAAGGGAGCAGACGAGTATCAACATGACAGCTCAGATGAGGAGGTGGGATTTTATAAATGTCTGAGTTCCCTTTGGTTCTGTTGGTTTTCTTGTGTGGTTCAGTGACTTAATGATCAACACGTCTTCTGTCAAGTTTTCTGATATTTAACTCTTTGCTCACAGTCTACCTCATTATCATTCATCCCTCATACATGTTCTCTTTTCTCTCCTCTTTGTCAAAGTCACAGAACACAGTTCAAACTCACGCTGTCAACTTGTCAGTTCATTGATCTGTTCAGACACTCGAGATTAGCTCATTCATGTTTAATTAACACTGTCCGTCAGCAATCATAAGAACTCCACATTTTCTATAAACTATTGAGTACTCACATCTCACAAAGTTTCTGTAAGTTGTCACTAAATACTTGTAGAAAGGTCTATGCAGTACTGATTAAATACCCTACATGTCTCTTCTGCTGCTGGTTCATAAACTCCGATGTTCTACAGGACATCAGAAACACAGTGGGCAACATTCCCATGGAGTGGTACAAAGACTTCCCTCACATTGGCTACGATCTGGATGGGAAGAAGATCTTTAAGCCAATTAGGAACAAGGATGAGCTCGATAACTTCTTGGACAAAATGGAGAATCCTGATTACTGGTGAGCTGGCTTAATGCAACATACTCGACAGTTTCTAACAAGAAATGCTAACGGTACTGACATGGTTTTGTCTGCAGGAGAACGGTCCACGACAAGAAGACAGCGAGTGACATCGTGCTGTCAGTCGACCAGATCGAGCTGGTGAATCGTCTGCAGAGAGGACAGTTTGGAGACGTCAACTTCAATGAGCACGAGGTACAGTTAACCCCCTGAACTTGTCCTGTTCTAACACATACAGGCTTGTCTTGATTGTTAAAACAGTCAAATGACCTCTTTTTTCGTTTCTTCAGCCCACCGTGGAGTTCTTCAGTAAAGATGTCATGATTCACCCAGTCACAAACAGACCTGCAGACAAACGCAGCTTCATTCCATCATTGATTGAAAAGCAGAAGGTAAACACCATAACATCGCTGCAGCGTTTTTATTTTGTAATCTGACCCTACCCGTCTGTCTCACCTGTCCGCAGGTGTCCAAACTAGTGCATGCTATCAAGATGGGTTGGATTAAACCTCGACGGGTAGAGGATGACAGCAAAGGGCATTACTACGACCTGTGGGCTAGTGAGGACACTTCTATTTTAGCCAGACACAAAATGCACCTTCCAGCCCCTAAAACCCGTCTGCCTGGACACGAGGAGTCCTACAACCCCCCACCTGAGTACCTGTTCACAGAGGAGGAGGTCTGTCATCACTCGCTGCACCTATTCAACAAAGAAGTTAAGAGTTGACATCTGTTTTCATGCCTGTCGTCTCGTTTTCCCTTTCACAGCAAGCTCTGTGGGATCAGCAGGATCCGTCGGACAGGAAGCTGCCGTTCATTCCCAAGAAGTTCTCCAGCCTTCGTCAGGTTCCAGCGTTTTCTCGTTTTATCCACGAGAGGTTTGAGCGCTGCCTTGATCTTTACCTGTGTCCCAGACAAAGGAAGATGAGGGTAACTACCGCTTATTCAGTCTTTTACCCACCAGGGGGAGCTGTGTTTTATTCCTGTGACGTTACTGACTCTTTCTCTGCCCGCAGGTGAACGTGAATCCTGAAGATCTGATTCCCAAACTTCCCAAACCAAAAGACCTGCAGCCTTTCCCGACAACTCAGGCCCTGGTAAAAACACACCACCTGTAAACACCGAGCAAACGGATGATTTCAAACTTTAACTGTTTTTGTTGGCGCTCATGATTACCTGTGTGTTCAGGTGTATCGAGGTCACAGTAGTCTGGTTCGGTCCATCAGTGTGTCTCCATCAGGACAGTGGCTTGCTTCAGGTACTGTCATGACAACTGAACATTTATTCACACAGTTTCTGATTTTTATTTTTTTTTCTCAATTAAAAATGTTATAATGGAAGCAGACAGTATTTTCACATGTGCTTGCTCTACTGACTCAAACCAAGGACTAAAAATTAGGGATGCGTGATATTGGATTTTTGGCTGATATGTTAAAATTAATTTGGCCGACACCAACACGATATCCCCCGCCCCCAGACCTACCGGTACTTACAGAGACCACACAGCTTTCTCTGCTGTGGAATTAAAATACTACATTATTCTGCACGGTCCTTATCAGTTTGGTTTGCTACCAAGTGCAGATCAATCAATCAACTTTATTTGTAAAGCACATTTCAAAAACCATAAGGTTAACCAAAGTGCTGTACAACAACATAAAAGACAAGGCAATTAAAACGATAAAAAACATACAAAAAATAAAAAATACATGTACCAGTCTTTCTGCGGATGCCAAAAAGGGGGCTGAAAATGACGTAACACTATATAAATATATAATATATATTTAAAAAACAGCGCCTTTTGTATCGGTGAGTTATTTTGATGGAGTGGCCGGTGTCCGATACAGCTAGTCCTCGACTTACGACGCCATCGACTTACGGTACAACGTTTTGGACTTACGTCACATATCTAATAAATAAATAAATGTACAGTACTGTACAGTTACCAAGCACTTAGCCTATCCTAACACCATTAAGGAGTGAGTTGAATTGTCTCCCTCCTCCCTAGCAGGCTCCATTCACATAAAGGAAGCTAGCTCCCTTATGTGAAAGGGAGACAATTCCACTCACTCCTTCATCTTTAAAAACTGTGTTAGGATAGGCTAAGTGCTTGGTAACTGTACAGTACTGTACATTTATTTATTTATATTAAAAAAAAAAAAATTGTATGTGATCCGAATTACTAATTTCCGAGATACGAACGGCCCGTAGGTACGGAACTCGTTCGTAAGTTGGGGACTACCTGTATTTAACTTTATCGCTAATATCGACCGATACCATGCCGATAATCTCGTGCATGCTTACTAAAAACTTAATGTAACCATTTCTTGAAAAAGTGCAGAGTTCAAGTCTTCTACGTCCAGCTCTCTAAATACAAAAACGTCATCTTACTCCCACAGTTTGTCTCAATAAGATGTTTGTTCAGCTACAATAATGAGCAAAACACTGCCTAAAATTATTGTTGTTACAATAAAACGTCATTGGGTTTGGCGGTTGTTGACTGAGCCGAGATGCCGCTCTTAGATATTTATCACCAGAGCGATCAGGTTTGTCGAGGGAAGACAACTGGAGGAAAACACTTGTCAGCTCTGGAGTGTCTTCTTAAACACTTCAAGATCTAATTATAAATAATTACAAAGAGCTTTTGAAAACAAATTCCATTAAAGGCACAGCACTCCATGAAAAGAATCCATATCATCCACCACATTTCATGCCACAGTTTTAGACTTATGTTGAGAAATGACAGCAGAAGTCATTTTAGTCAAGCCTTGAGTGTTCTGTGCAGTTTAATGTAATATTGTGAAAGGTCACGCTGAGAGAGCATGCTGTGAATGACTTTGAGCTACTAACTTGTCAAATTCATGTTCGATATCTGTAAATCTGATGCAGTTAAAAACTATTTTCATGTCTGCACCCTACAGTACCCCCCCATGTCTGCACACCTTATGAGTTTCATTTAAACCCGTGCAGTAGTTCAGGACATTTTGCTGATGCTATAGACAAACACTTTTATGCGCACACACATCGAAAGCAAAAAGCGTTTGACTAATGCATTTTCATGTTTAGGCGTGGTAGCTCAGTGGTCAGTGCTGCAGTCTTGTGATCCTGAGGCTGTGGGTTTGAGCCCAGGTTGTGTCAGGAAACTGGTAGAACAATTCCACAATTGTTCATATGAATTTGCTCATGGTGGTGACCCCGGGAGCATCCGAAAGGAAAAACATCAATTATGTAGTACACACCCCGTAGTTCTATGGGTCAGTAAAATATCGGGTAGTAAATAGTAAGGCTTCAATTACTTTGATTTTTCTTGAATTGATAAAAAATAAAGTACCGTACTTTCCGCCCGATAAGTCGCATCAGTGCAATTATGTCCAATAAAGTGGAAAAATCCATAAACGTGTTGCACCGTCGTATACGTCGCATCTATTATGCGTCACCGCTGACGCGTCGCGTATGTTACGCGTCAGCGGTGACAACCCGGAAATGGCCACAGGAGCGTGCACGGTAGGACTTTAACAAGATTAACACTTAAAAACAATTATTTGTTTGCTGAAAATTATAGCAAAGATGTGTCTGAGCTGAACTTTTCCTTAATAAATGCACGTACCGGTCAAATCAGCTGAATAAAAAAATAGTTTTGCTACGTCGGTGCTGCGAAGCGTGCATGCGCAGAGAGTGGATACGCTTCATTTCTTTAAAATTTAACAAGATATACACCCTGTAAAAATATATGTTTGCTGACATTATAGCAAAAGTGTTTCTGAGCTTAACTTTTCCTTTAAAAATTAACGTAATGTTCAAATCAGCTGAATTTAAATCGTTTCGCTTTGACGGTCTTCCAAAAGTGCGCGTGTGCTGCGAAAATAAATTATAAATAAATCGAATTTTCGCTCAAACGTCTCCTAAAGCTAATAGGTTGTAAATGTCCATCCAGTGATTACTTTCTGTAAGTTTCATCAAAATTTGTCCAGTGGTTCTTGAGCTATTTTGCTAAGAAACACTGAGGTAACAGTAGTTCAGACCTCCAGAGAGCAGGAGGTCGTGCTTCGACAGAGTGAGTCCGACCAGATGAGTCTGCTGTCGGACGCATGAGCTGGGAACGGTCGGTGGACCCTAGCGGCCGAAAGTGGTACTGCTCCATGTTTTTTGTCAGAATGAATGGAAACGGTCATATCTCAGCCAAAATTTGGTCTAAAAATATGGGAAAAATCCATAAATATGTCGCTTCGCTGTATAAGTAGCAGGGCATGCAAATTAGGCAAAAAGTTGCGACTTATAGGTCGGAAAATACGGTAAAACCTTGGGTCTGATGAGAGCAGCTGATGCGAGTTTAGTTTTCTGGGAGCATTGTTACAGCGGGTGTTCTGTTTTCTTCACTTACAGGCAGTGACGATGGTACCGTCAGACTGTGGGAGGTGTGCACGTCTCGCTGTTTGAAAACAGTCCAGGTGGGCGGAGCTGTGAAGAGCGTGGCGTGGAACCCCAACCCATCTTTCTGTCTCCTGGCTGTTGCTGTGTAATTATCTGCTCGTTTCTCTTTTATTCGCCTCGTCTCAAAGCCTCGTTCAGGTCCGGCTAACTCCTTCTCAACATCCTGTTTTTGTTTCCAGGAACTCAGAGGTCCTGATTTTATCTCCGGGTCTGGCAGACAGACAGGTCGTCTCGTCGTCAGAGCGGCTTCTTGCCGCTGAACTCGAGGAGGAGCCATCAGAGGAGTCGGGCACTGTCGTCTGGTCTGATACTGAGGGGGAGGAGCTAAATCGTGGCATTCGTCTCAAAATCCAACATCCTAAAGTGAGATAATCCACCTAAGATGTTGATTACTGTATTTTCCGGAGTATAGGTTGCGGCTTTTTATCATTTTTGCATGCCCTGCGACCTACCGGTATATTCAGGTGCAACCTATTTATGGCTTTTTATAAAATAAGCTGATTTGTAATCATTTATTAACAAAAATTAAACTGAGACACACTCTTACAATAATGTCAGCTAACAAATATATATTTTTAGGTGTTTATCCTGCTAAAATTATTCATTTATTAAAGAAAAGTTCAGCTCAGACACATATTTGCTATAATTTTTATCAAACAAATAATTGTTTTTAAGTGTTAATCTTCTTAAAAGCCTTGCTGTGCACTCCTGTGGCAGACATTTGCAGCAGAGCTAAACACGGCCCACATTTTGACGTAGGTGCGACCTATATTCAGGTGCGAACTATATTCCGGAAAATACGGTAAGTTTTTCTTATCCATCCCTGGACTACACTGACTCTTTGTCTCCGCAGGCTGTCCACCAGGTGACGTGGCATACTAAAGGAGACTACCTGGCGTCGGTGATGCCTGACCACTCGAGCCACCTGCAGGTGTTCATCCACCAGGTGAGCCGAAGGCGGAGCCAGAATCCTTTCAGGAGGAACAAAGGTCTTGTCCAGAGTGTAGCCTTCCACCCCATCAGGCCCTACTTTTTTGTGGCCACCCAGCGTTTCGTCAGGATCTACAACCTGGTCAAACAGGAAATGACAAAAAAACTACAAGCCAACTCCAAGTGGATCTCGAGCATAGCCATCCACTCTGGGGGTGAGTACTTCCACCACACAGTCACGTCTCCACAGCACCAGTTCCTGCTCCAAACGAGCATTTTAAACAATCTGTCCACCTGCCTGCAGGTGATCATGTGATCTGTGGGAGCTACGACTGCAGGCTGAGCTGGTTCGACCTCGACCTCTCGACGAAACCCTACAAGCTGCTGCGGTACGTTTTGTCAACGTCTGTCAAAAGGATTGTTAACGACAATCGCAGGTTTACTCGCTGCTTCAGTGTTCGCGCTGTTACGTTTCTGAAAACGTTCAGCTCCTTCTGGAGATGAGTCCCATGATTTTTGTAGCTTTTTACCTTGATGTTTTATTTTGGGCAACATGATGGATTAGTGGTTATCATTGTTGCCTCACAGCAAGAAGGTCCTGAGTTCCAGCCTAGGTTTGGACCTGGGGTCTGTCTGTGTGGAGTTTGTATGTTCTCCTCGTGTTTGCGTGAGTTTTCTCCGGGTACTCTGGTTTCCTCCAAACCGATGCAAAAACATGCATGTGAGGCTGCCTTCAAGCCCAGACCTCCCTTGCAAAAGAGATCTGTGAACTCAATGGGATTAGTTAAAAGTTAATACAAAAAATAGTTTTAACAGGTTTTTCAAAATTATTTCTCCATATATAAATACAATACATGAGGTCTTTTTTTACTTCCTTTGCTCCTTTTGAAATCTGCTTCAGCATATTTGCTCAATTTTTGTCTTCTTTTTCTACTTTTATCTAAAGTTCTGCTATTTTTAGCTTTTAACTAGCCATTTGCTAATTTACAATACCGGTAGCTTTTAATTAGCCTTTTCATACATTTAGCTACAAGTTTTCTTTTTTTAGCTAGCCTTTAGATAGTTTTTGCTTTTCAGTGTTTTGCTACTTACGTCTAGCGATCTGCTTCTTTTAGCTTTATCTCATTTTCTGCTCCTTTTTTTTAGCAAGTTTTTTCCTACTTTCATCTGTCCTTTTGCTAAATTTACTTTTAGCTAGATCTTTTCTTCTATTAGCTAACAGCCTGCTACTTGTAGGTAAAAGTGCTGCTTTTAGCTAACAGTCCAATGCTTTTAGCTAACAGTCTACTGCTTTTAGCCAACAGTCCAATGCTTTTAGCCAACAGTCCAATGCTTTTAGCCAACAGTCCAATGCTTTTAGCTTTTAACTAGCCCCATAATAATTTTAGCCAATGTTGCTACTTTTGGCTAGTAATCTGCCTTTTTTTATTTTTTACTTTAATGACTCAGTTTCAACTTTTTCAGCAAATATCAGTAGTAGTCATATTGATGATATAAATCTTTTAAAATACCTTCAGACACCATAAGAAGGCGGTGAGGAGTGTGGCCTATCACAGAGGTTACCCACTGTTTGCCTCGGCATCAGATGATGGATCAGTGATCGTCTGTCACGGGACTGTTTACAAGTAATATTACATGCAATAAACACTCATCGTTACATAGGTCTTTTTTGAACAAAGGCTAAAACTTTTCTTCTCTCTCCAGCGACCTGCTGCAGAACCCGTTGATAGTCCCTGTAAAAGTTCTGAGAGGTCATGCAATCACTCATGACCTTGGTGTTCTGGACGTGACCTTTCACCCCACACAGCCCTGGGTCTTCTCCTCCGGGGCTGACGCCACCATCCGACTCTTCACCTAACGAGCTGCTCTTTATGTTGCTGTCTGCTGGTGAAGCAGCTGAACTTCTCCGTTTGTGCTCGAGGTGTCCTAACAACCAGTCACAGCAGAGAACGTCCTTTCCTGTAGTTTATTTCACTGTTTGTATTCAATAAAACGGGACATTAATACTATTCATTTGTGCTCTTTGTTTATAAAACTTCTATTAAAAAACACCACCACCAAAGTTTGTCGTATTTTTTATACTCATATTTTATATTACGATAAATCAGTTAATTGCTGTTAAAAATAAACATTTTCAGAGATTTGTATTGGCAAAAATAAAAGTTAAATCATTAAATGTAAATGCAGATTGTTGTCAAACATAAATCTAAACAGATATTTGTACGTTTTATTTAAACTGCAACAAATGTATTTAGACTGAATAAAAATGGATTTCAGGTACAAAAACTTACTATTAAAACCAAACCTTACGTAGTTTTATTTTTTGTTGTTAAGGCAGAACTATGTATATTTAAATTTGTATTTAAGATTATTAGTGCAAAAAGAGTGTATTTCTGTGTACGTTTTCGAGTTTTAGTTGAACATTTTTACAGATTTTCTCCCACCTTTTTTTGATTTTTCACTTTACATTTACTTATTACCTTGGTTGGCACCTTGGTCAATGCAAGGCATTGTAGGAAGGTGCTATACAAATAAAGTTTATTATTATTATTACAATAATAATAATAAAAAACATTGAAGGATACAACAATGAAGTAGAGAGAAGAGGGGAAAAAAAAAAAACAAGCAGATGAAATAAAATAAAACAACTTACCAGGGGGGAAAAAAAGATAAATTACAGTCGTAATAACAGCATATACAATTAGGTATTATTTATACATTGTGACCATGCTGACAATGTTCTAACAGCCTTAAAGTTCGCACAGTGTTCAATGTCTTTTATTTAAGTTTCAAAGTCCTTGCACACACAAAAAAATCGGTCTTTTCCTTTAGAATTTGCATTTATGTATGTAGTACTTAGCAAAAATTAAGAGTAAGTTAATAATAAAGACTTATTTTTCATGTTCATTATCATTTGCAAAGAAACCCAGGATAATGTGTTCAAAGCAGTTGATAATCTTTACATAGGTGAGTTGTTATGAAATGGGTCAAGTCCTTCCAGAAAATCTTAGTAAATGAGCAATACCAAAAGAGATGTGGTACAGTTTCAGGGAGAGAGGTACAGAATGAACATCGTGTATCAATATCTTTTTTTTATATCTGCTTAAAAAGCCCACTTGTTACGGTGGAATTTAAATGTGACGTCATTGACGCGCTTCCGCCGGAGCTGTTTCGGCGTGACACCAGATCATGAAGGTGGAAGACCGAGTTACACCGAGTGTTGAAAACTGTGTTTACACCAGCTGTTACTGGTAAATGTCTTTATACTGTCGGTTATATCTGCCATAAAACAAAACACAATGTTCCTATAAAATTATTTGTTATAGTCTCGTTCAATTACAAATTGAATATTTATTTTTTTGGAGGAGAACGTTCCCCATATTTTCATGACAAGCCTTATAAACCTATAATATCTTATAAACATATAATATCTGTTCATGTGTCAGTATTGTTCATGTTTGTCAAATTAATAGCTTTAAAATGCCTCAGTGTTAAATATCTTTGCTCATCTGAATGTCAGTAAATTATCTCCACTGCATCAATCTGTTTGTTTCATCTCTTCTGGGATGAGTTGTTTTGTTTGTCTTGCAGTGAAGAAAATGTCTGGAAGCTGTGTGAGTTTGTTCAAACAGAGAGAACTGCTCAGCTGGAACATCTGTTTGTGGTTTTCATCTCTAATGACAACAGGATGGTGAGAAAATGAAGCTGATGGACAAAATTATTGAAATAACAATTATTGCTAATGTGCCAAACGAACAAGGACATAATGACATCACAAACACCTAATTATCTATTACAACTGTTTGTACTTTCATAACAAGTTTCACAAATCAATATGCAATTAGTGATTATTTTTTTTAAATCAAAGTCTTTTTTTATTATTTTTATGTAAACCACAAGGAAAAACATTAACAAAAACACACACAGCAAAAATCCCTCCCACCCGTCACCTCCCCTCCTATACCGGATCTACTACCCCAACATGTATCCACCTTGTCTTCATACATCAGTCGATGCAAAGCACAGGTTTGTGCCTAAATAAAGAGCTAACATTTGGCCTTTACACAAATTTATCTGCTGAAATTTTTTCTACGTAGGATATAAATGGCTGCCAGATAACATAGAATGTGTTTACAGATCCTCTAACAGTATATCTTATCTTCTCCAAATGGATGTAAGACATAACCTCTCTTAACCAGTGTCCATACACTGGAGGATGTGGATCCTTCCATCAAAGAAGAATGAGTCTTCTAGCCAGTAGCGAGCAGAAAGCTAACACAGTCCTCTGATGTTTGCTGAAGGAAGCCTTTGCTGCAGCCACCCCAAAGAGAGAGATGAGTGGTGATGGATGAACAGTTTGTCCAAATATTCCTGAAAACGTGTCAAAGACGCCTTGCCAGTATCCTTGTAACTTTGGACAAGTCCAGAATGTGTGTAAAAGTGTGGCTGAAGATTGTTTGTAACAATCACACGTCTGGTCGAGGTCCCTTTTGAATTTGCACAATCTGTCCTTAGACCAATGTAGACGATGTACTATCTTGAATTGACCTATAACATGGTTCATACATATTGAGGACGAATAAATATTTGGAATAATTTTTTGCCAAACTATCTGATATGGATTCCTCTAAGTCCAACTCCCACTTGCACTTCAAAGAATCTAAATTGGTGTCAAATTGGTGATTATTTTTAAAGTCATAATTTCAGGAGATTCAATTTGCTCTGAATCATCATCACTTTCTAAATCTTTGCTTTTTATTAATTTTTTTTTTTAGAACTGATTGTATAAACCTTCAGGACTGGATGAAACGAAATTAGGTTTAATGAAATTGCAGTTTTTTAAAACATGTCTAATATATAATAAACATCTTCAGATTTTATGAAGCAATAAAAACATATTGTAAGCCTTCTGTCTTTCATTATTGCCTGCAGCCAAAGGTGAAGCAGCAATAATATATTTGACCCGGTTTGTGTTTGTCTGTTAGCAAAAATCTCGTGAACCAATAGACACATTTTAATGAAACTTAAAATGAAGTGCATTTACACTGAATAGCATTTAGAGTCAATTCAAAATGGCTGCCACTGGTGTTCGACCTTTGCCAACTTAACAGAGAATGGGCTAAAATTTGGTGTGGTAGTAGCTGGAAGCCATCCTCAACACACATTCTGTGTAAGATCCTGTAAGATCTTACAATGTTGCACAAGATCGTGCATAACTGCATTCACAAGGTTAGATCAGAACAGGTACAACTTTGTCATTTCTCAATAAAAGATTAATTCATTCAACCTTTATTTAGTCAGGTAAATCTCATTGAGCCCCGTGGGCTCATTTACAAAAGCGACCTGCTATAAACTAAAGAATGATGAACAGCAATGGTAGAATTTTCTTAAACAACAAACAACAGAAAAACATAAGATGGTCTTAGTCTAAAACGCTGTCATGAAAGGCAGCGGGTGACATGAATCCCTTCAAGAATTGTTTTTTAAAACCAGGTTTCTTGTTCTAAAGCTGAAAAGTTTGTGTCACATTTTTTAGGCTTAGAACCCAGACATGCAGACTGACACAATTATTATTATTAATGAGCTAATAAAACATTTGTTTAAAGAAAAAAATGGATAAAGGTCAGCAACAACTTGTAAAAACACAAAGAGGTGAGTCAGACGTAGCATGAAACCAGTGATGTTTTTTTCCCCCCCATCAGATTCCTCTCTGGAAGCAGAAGTCTGGATGTGGTGACCGCCCCGTGATTTGGGTCGGTGACTTCCCTGCGTATAGCTACGATATTACAACAGTGTTGTTATGACATCATCAGTAATGTCCCTGCATGTGTTAGGATTACCACGTGGTCCTGCTTCAGACGGGCCTTCAGTCGGACTCGCAGGTTTACGATCTGGACACGGAGCTGCCGTTTCCCTGCAGCCTCAGGCTTTACGGCGCTCAGGCTCTTCGCTCGGACCGCCAACTCAAACCTGAGTACCACAGGTAAAACGCAGGTCGATACGGTAACACAACTGCGTGACATCACAGTAACACCTTGTGTTTGTGACAGGAAGTTGCGCGTGATTCCTGCAGACAGCTTCCTGTTGAACTTTGCGTCTGATCGATCTCACATGAAGAACGCCGATGGAACCTGGAAGATGCCCCCTCCTTCTTACCCCCCCATACAGACCGCAGGTAAATTATTGTTTATAGCATGTTTATATTTATATGTACAGGTTCTGGTCATAAGATTAGAATATCGTTAAAAAAAAATTTTTCAGTAATTCCATTCAAAAAGTGAAACTCATTTATTATATTCATTCATTACATACAAACTGATATATTGTACAGTATTTCAAATGTTTATTCATTTTAATGTTGATGATTATAACTGACATCTATTGAAAACCCAAATTCAGTCTCTCAGAAAATTGGAATATTACTTGAGACCAATAAAAATCATTATTTTTAGAAATGTTGGCCAACTGAAAAGTATGAACATGAAAAGTACGAGCATGTACAGCATCAATACTTAGTCAGGACTCTTTTTGTCTGGATTACTGCAGCAATGCGGCGTGACATGGAGTATCAGTCTGTGTCACTGCTCAGATGTTTTGAGAGCCCAGGTTGCTCTGATAGTTGCCTTCAGCTCTTCTGAATTGTTGGGTCTGGTGTATCACATCTTCCTCTTCACAATACCTCATAGTTTTTTTATGGGGTTAAGGTCAGGTGAGTTTGCTGACCAATTAAGAACAGGGATACCGTGGTCTTTAAACCAGGTACTTGTAGCTTTGGCACTGTGTGCAGGTGCCAAGTCCTGTTGGAAAATGAAATCTGCATCTCCATGAAGTTGGTCGGAAGCATGAAGTGCTCTAAAACTTTCTGGCTGTGTTGACCTTGGACCTCAGAAAACACAGTGGACCAACACCAGCAGATGAGATGTCACCACAAACCATCACTGACTGTGGAAACATGACACAGGACCTCAAGCAACATGGATGCTGTGCCTCTCCTCTCTCCCTCCAGACTCTGGGACCTTGATTTCCAAAGGAAATGCGAAATGTATTTTCATCAGAGAACATAAGTTTGGACCACTCAGCAGCAGTCCTGTCCTTTTTGCCTTTAGCCCACATGACACTTCTGATGCCGTCTCTTGTTCAAGAGTGGCTTGACACAAGGAATGCAACAGCTGAAACTAGGGCTGCAACTAACGATTTTTTTTAAATAATCGATTAATCGGCCGATTATTTTTTCAATTCATCGATGAATCGGCAAAAAAAAAAAGTTTGAATTATTACCTCTTTATTCCAAAATTTGACTGACATGTCAAATCGCACAAAAAACAAGTTGCTACTTGACTTTTCTGTTAGTAAAATATTGAATAATTAAAAAATAAAAAGTTAGTCAAATAGCTTCAATAAAAAATAAATGTACACAAACATATATACAAATGTATGCTTTATACCTGCACAATATGTAGCTACTTTGTAAAATGTGTCCTTGAGGGAAGAGTGTAACCTGGATTAACCTGGATGGGGCGGCTGTGGCTGAGTTGTTAGAGCAGTCGTCCTCTAATGCAAGAGTTGGGGGTTGGAATCCACCAGCAGTCACATGCCGAAGTGTCCATGGGAAAGATACTGAACCCCTCATCGCCTCCAATGTCATCGACAGAGGCCTCATGTCGATGACGCTCATTTAAGGACGCTTTCAGTCAAGACAGCTGCTTGCTGTGGTGTGCATGATGTCTTTCCATCCATAATGAAGGCAGTCATTGTTTGTTGTTGTTTTCTGGAATGAGAGAGAGTTTATATGTATTATAGCACAATTTACAGCAACTCAAGAGATGCCTTGTTTCACATACAATGCTAGGTTCAGACAAATAACACACACACACACAAAATACTAATTACACACACTTTAGTACGGTAGATTAAATAAATTACTGTAATTCCTGTTTAAATGCAAATCATCCTGCCATACAATGCAGTGTCTTCAGACTTTGCCAGCAAATTAAAAGTTGAAGCTTAATCATTAAATTATCACCATCTTTGTGCTAGATTTATTTGTAAATCACATTTAAACAGTGCTTGTACCATTAAATTAAAAATAAAAACACATCTCCATCACTGTCACAGCTAAGAAACAAGCAGCAGCTTCAGCTTCCAGAGACACTGACATTACATTTTCTCACTTTGAAA
>JBBPBX010026093.1:0-22284 GCA_038048925.1 Garcialebias charrua
GTGATGGCGTTATGTCTTACTTCGCCACGTCGCCACGCCCACATGCTCCACCAAAAACGAACAGTATTGGAATGCTTGTTACACCAACATGTCTTCGGTCACTGGACACAATGCCACGCTGATTAGGTAACAGGGGTCCGATATGGACCGTTCAACGTAAAACTTTACACTTCCTGTTGTCAGGGGGCGTGGCTTAAGTGATGTCATGATTTGACCATACAGTTTTGCGGGGGACCGGATGTGGGTCAATAACTGAAGGTTTGATGTATTAGACTTTTTTCGTGTAAGAGCTGTAAGCGTTTCGTTTTTCATGGCGAGATGTCCAACTTTGACGTCTGGCCCCGCCCCTTCAGCATTCATGAAAACGCACAATTTTGATATCGTTTGTTCCCCCGTGCCTTATGAAGAAACTGGCCAAGTTTGAACCAAATCGAGCGAAATTCATAGGAGGAGTTCGTTCAAATGCGGAGGCTGTAAACGGCCAAAAAGGGGTGAAAATTTGGTCATCGTTCCAAAATGGCCGCCTTACCATTTATCGTACAGCGTTGGTGCAAGAGGGTTTTCTGTGCATCTTGGTGAGTTGGACAAGTGTACCAAATTTCATGATTCTACGTCAAACTAAGGTCAATGCGGAGGGTATTTTGAAAATTTCTAGGGGGCGCTCTTGAGCCGTTTCTGTGGCGATTTTTGCCACGCCCCCAAAATACGTAATTTTTCACCAGTCCTGACGAGTCCGCCAAATTTGGTGAGTTTTCGTATATGATAAAGCCTCCAAAAGGCCACTTCTTTGGGGGGAAGAAAAATAAAAAAAAAAATAATAATAATAATAATAATTAAAGCCGCAAGCGGCGTTGAGGCCCGAAGCAGCTTAGCGCCGCTCCGGCCTTATTGTGGTGAGCATGGGAACTCTAGCTAGTCCGCTCGGTCGCCACCTCAAACTCTCTCGTGCCCATCCAGCACCAGTTTGCCAAGAACAATTAGCGAACAACAACAATATATACGTGTTTAGAAGTGCTGACAGATGATACACAGTAAACGTGGAACAGATCACATGATCTAGCAATGAGATGTAACAGTTTGAAAAATAATGTATGGGGCACACTGGAGTCATCTGTTAAACCATAGTATCAAAGTGTGTAGAAGTGATCAGCCCTTTGTGAATAGCAAACAACCCTTTGGGTTGTTTTTACAATGGGTGCTAACGATCCATTCATCCAACTGGTTTCAGCAGTTACCAGCAAACTGGTTGATCCACTTTGAGAGGGTGCTAAGACTGAGCTGAATATCAGACTTAGCTTTTTTAGAGTTTTCTACCTGGATTATTGAGCATGTATCAGGGGAAAATTAAACATGTTTTAAAATCAATTTTGGAGCATTTAGAATTGATTCTGAATCGCCAAGACAAAGAATCTAGATTTAAAAAAACAATTTTTTTCCCTTAATCCTTATTGACATATAACAGTTTGAATTATGTAGGTGGTGCACTGAAGTCAAAATTTACACAACAATATCAATGCGTTTAGAACTGCTCCCTGATGACGCAGAATAAATCTGGTACAGATCGAATGATGTATCACTGAGATCTAACAGTTTGAATAATCTAGGGGCGCTCTAGAGTCATATGTTAATCCACAATATCAATGTGTATAGACGTGCTCACTGATGAAATACAATAAATCTCGTGCAGATCGGATAATGTATCTCTGAGATATACCATGCTGAACAAGTTTCTGGTGTTATCTCACATGCTAATGGGTGATGCTAATGCTAAGCTAACTAGCATGCTAGGCTAACACCTAATTTTCCAACCAAACTTACACAGGTGACTCAACAGACCACGCTGAACAAGTTTCTGGTGTTATCTCACATGCTAACGTGTAATGCTAATGCTAAGCTAACTAGCATGCTAGGCTAACACCTTATTTTCCAACCAAACTTAAACAGGTGACTCAACAGACAGCGCTGAACAAGTTTCTGGTGTTATCTCACATGCTAACGGGTAATGCTAATGCTAAGCTAACTAGCATGCTAGGCTAACACCTTATTTTCTAACCAAACTTACACAGGTGACTCAACAGACCACGCTGAACAAGTTTCTGGTGTTATCTCACATGCTAACGGGTGATGCTAATGCTAAGCTAACTAGCATGCTAGGCTAACACCTTATTTTCCATTCAAACTTACACAGATGACTCAACAGACCACGCTTAACAAGTTTCTGGTGTTATCTCACATGCTAACGGGTGATGCTAATGCTAAGCTAACTAGCATGCTAAGCTAACACCTTATTTTCCAACCAAACTTACACAGGTGACTCAACAGACCACGCTGAACAAGTTTCTGGTGTTATCTCACATGCTAACGGGTAATGCTAATGCTAAGCTAACTAGCATGCTAGGCTAACACATTATTTTCCAACCAAACTTACACAGGTGACTCAACAGACCACGTTGAACAAGTTTCTGGTGTTATCTCACATGCTAACGGGTGATGCTAATGCTAAGCTAACTAGCATGCTAGGCTAACACCTTATTTTCCAACCAAACTTACACAGGTGACTCAACAGACCACACTGAACAAGTTTCTGGTGTTATCTCACATGCTAACGGTTGATGCTAATGCTAAGCTAACTAGCATGCTAGGCTAACACCTTATTTTCCAACCAAACTTACATAGGTGACTCAACAGACCACACTGAACAAGTTTCTGATGTTATCTCACATGCTAATGGGTGATGCTAATGCTAAGCTAACTAGCATGCTAGGCTAACACCTTATTTTTCAACCAAACTTACACAGATGACTCAACAGATCACGCTGAACAAGTTTCTGGTGTTATCTCACATGCTAACGGGTGATGCTAATGCTAAGCTAACTAGCATGCGCACTTGAGTCAAATGTTAGCCCACCATATCAATGTGTACACAAGGGCTCACTGTTGATGCACAATAAATCTTGTACAGATCGGATAATGTATCACTGAGATATAACTGTAGTAATAATATAGGGGGCGTTGTGGAGTAAAAATTTACACAACATTATCAATGTGTATAGAAGTACTCACTGATGAACCACACTAAATCTCGTGCAGATCGGATAATGTATCACTAAGATATAACTGTAGTAATAATATAGGGGGCGCTATGGAGTAAAAATTTACATACTATTATCAATGTGTGTCGAAGTGTTCACTGATAAAGCACAATAAATCTCGTGCAGATCGGATAATGTATCACTAAGATATAACTGTAGTAATAATATAGGGGGCGCTATGGAGTAAAACTTTACATACCATTATCAATGTGTGTCGAAGTGTTCACTGATAAAGCACAATAAATCTGGTTCAGATCGGATGATGTATCACTGAGATATAACTATAGACATAATGTAGGGGGCGCACTTGAGTCAAAAGGTGTGAAATTTATGACCAAAACTACCTTTTGATCCAAAATGGCCGACTTCCTGTTGGTTTTGGACCAGGGTTCCAAGAGACTTTTTTGTAGGTCCTGACAATTTACACACGTATACCACGTTTCATAATTCTGGGATAAAGCATGGCTGGGGGCTGATTTTTAAACTAAATTCTAGGGGGCGCTCTGGAAGAATCAGGCCACGCCCACTACATATTGGACTGCAGTCCTGTCGAGGGATGGATAAATATAGATCTTAGTGAATTTGGTGCAGCTGGGAGCTTATATTAGGAAGTTATTTTAGCTTGATGTTTCATGGAGAATGGCCAGATTTGAGGCTTGGCCACGCCCACATGCTTTGACATAGAAAAATTATTTTGATAACTTTTGACCTTCAATGCCTCAAGGTAGTGTTGACCGAGTTTGACGCCTGGATCTCGAAAGCTCTAGGACGAGTTCGCTCAGATATGACGTCAATGAAATAGACCAAATTATGACTTTGACCTAAAATGGCCGACTTCCTGTTGGCTTTGGACCATTGCTCCAAGAGACTTTTTTGTAGCTCCTGATGAGATACACATGTGTACCAAGTTTCATTATTCTGGGATAAAGCATGGCTGGGGGCTGTTTTTTTAAAATATTCTAGAGGGCGCTGTTGCGGAATTAGGCCACGCCCACCAAGTATTGCAATGGAATCCTGCAGGGGGGTGAACAAGGATCGATGTCAGTGAGTTTGGTGAAGCTGGGAGCTTATATTAGGAAGTTATTTTAGCTTGATGTTTCATGGAGAATGGCCATATTTGAGGCTTGGCCACGCCCACATGCTTTGACATAGAAAAATTATTTTGATAACTTTTGACCTTCAATGCCTCAAGGTAGTGCTGACCGAGTTTGACGCCTGGATCTCGAAAGCTCTAGGACGAGTTCGCTCAGATATGACGTAAATGAAATAGACCAAATTGTGACTTTGACCTAAGGCCACGCCCACATGCTTTGTCATAGAAAAATTCTTTTGATAACTTTTGACCTTCAATGCCTCAAGATAGTGCTGACCGAGTTTGACGCCTGGATCTCGAAAGCTCTAGGACGAGTTCGCTCAGATATGACGTAGTTGATGTTTCATGGAAAATGGCCAGATTTGAGGCTTGGCCACGCCCACATGCTTTGACATAGAAAAATTCTTTTGATAACTTTTGACCTTCAATGCCTCAAGATAGTGCTGACTGAGTTTGACCCCTGGATCTCGAAAGCTCTAGGACGAGTTCGCTCAGATATGACGTAAACGAAATAGACCAAATTTGACTTTGACCTAAGGCCACGCCCACATGCTTTGACTTAGAAAAATTCTTTTGATAACTTTTGACCTTCAATGCCTCAAGATAGTGCTGACCGAGTTTGACGCCTGGATCTCGAAAGCTCTAGGACGAGTTCGCTCAGATATGACGTAAATGAAATAGACCAAATTGTGACTTTGACCTAAAATGGCCGACTTCCTGTTGGCTTTGGACCATTGCTCCAAGAGACTTTTTTGTAGCTCCTGATGAGATACATATGTGTACCAAGTTTCATTATTCTAGGATAAAGCATGGTGTCAATAGACCTTTAAATGTCAAAGTTATAGCGTTTCGTTTGTTTCGGCGAGTACGCCAAGTTCACCGCTCCACCACGCCCCCTGAACATATACGAAAAGTCAATTTTTTTGATAACTTTTAAAGGCCCATGCCTTAACTGCATTCTGACAAAGTTTGAAGCCGATAGGTCGAACGCCTGAGAAGGAGTTCGTCAAAGTTCGACATGAGTAAAACTGAAAAATGACCAAAATTTGACCTTTGACCCAAAATGGCCGCCTACCTGTGCATTTTAGAGGGTACCTCCAATGTACTTTTTTTCTTGAATTGGGGAGATCTACATATGTACCGAGTTTCAGATCTCTACGACTTACGGTTTTCCCCAACTCACGTTAGGGGGCGCTGTTGAGCAGTTAGGCCACGCCCACTTGCGATTACACCAGATTCATAAAATTTTCGTTGGGGGACAATTTTGGGTGAAGTTTGGTGAGTTTTTGAATATGTTAAAGGCCCCAAACGGCCGCGCGAAGTGACGGAAGAATAATAATAATAATAATGAAGAAATCGAGCGATTACAATAGGCCTTCAGCAGAGCTTCGCTGCTTCGGGCCTAATAAACACTACAATTACAATAGGTCCTTGCAGCGCTTCGCTGCTTCGGGCCTAATAAAAAAATAAAAATAATAATAAACACTACAATTACAATAGGTCCTTGCAGCGCTTCGCTGCTTCGGGCCTAATTATGTCACTTCAGCCTATAAGTTGCAAGGCATGTAAATTATGCAAAAAAAAAACTGACATACAGGCTGAAAAATACAGTAGTTATTTTTCTCCCTCTCTTTTTGAATTGTGCATGTTTTAAAATTATTTTAATTAAACTGTTCTGTTTTCAAGTTTACGGTTTTTCGTTTGCCATTAGTGATATATGTTATGTGTGGGAACAATTAAACTTTTTCTCTTGGGTTAGATTTAAATAACAAGTAGGTCAGTGTTTTTATTGAAGCAAGAAGCAAATTGATGTATCCAGTAATTATTATAAAAGTACATTTACTACCAAAGTTTAGGAAGAAAATGACAGTAATCTATCACTTTACAATTAGTTGCTCTGAAGTGAAGTACAACAGGTTTCCGCTACAGTTACAGCTCAGTGTCATGATGGTATAAAAAAGTATTGTGATGGTATTAAAAAGGTATTAAAAGGTATTAAATTTCACTTAAGAATTTCTGTATATACCCTGATGATGCGTTCACTGTCGGTTCTACAGTTTATTATGTTGTAATGGTGTGTTCACTGTCCCGTGTGTCCAGGTGAAGGTGATTTTAGGAGAAGACCGAGAGGCCACAGGGATTTTGTTGAGCATTGATGGAGATGATGGAATTGTCCGTATGGAGCTGGACGACCAGCTGAAGATCCTCAACCTGAGGTTCCTGGGCCGGCTGGAGCACTGAAGAACGACCGGAGGGACGCGTGGCGAGCAGAGGGACGCGTGACGAGCAGAGGGACAGACACCCCCTCAGAGAACTGACGAGCTGCAGCTGATGGTCTCCTCCTCTCTGCTTTATTTTTTTACTGTAGTGTTTTAGTGTCTGTTCAAATAAAACATGTCGGCAGCTGCAGCACATTTTTTCTTGTTACTCTTTAATCTGGAACGTTTTCATCTTTGTGCTCATGAACACTTTAAAGCTGGACCAGATGGAGATTAAAGTTTTATTTGTATTCTCGTCTTCCCACAAAACATTTTATTCAGACAGACAAAAATATTTGATGAAATTCTGCTTTTATTCAATTCAGCTCAGCAGTTTCTGTCTCAAAGTAAAAAAACAAACAGAAGCTCAAATTATAATTTAATTTTTACTTCAACTCTGATAAAAACCACTTCTGAGGGCTGGGATGGATGGATGAATGATGGATGTACCTTTGATGGATGGATGAGGGATAGACGGATGTAGGATGGATGGACGGATGAAAGAATGATGGAGTAGCTAGCTAGCTGCAGGGCCTCCATGGCTGCTGCTGGTTTATGGGTAAATAGTAAAAAGGGACATCTGGGGGGCATGGGTGTCCAGTGGACGGGAGCGGTCCTGGGCTCGACCCTGCGGTGTTGCCATGGTGATAGCAGCCGACTGTCAGGTTCCGAGTCAGTCGAACCTTCACCTGATACAGAACCTCTCGGCTCTGAAAGGAGAAACATTCACCTTAAACAGATTATTTATTAAAAACTATAAATGTTTTGTTCAAAACATCCTGAAAACAAAATACTTCATCCTTAATGTTTTACAGTTTAACACGTGCACTGTTTAATTTGTTTTACAGTGTAATCTGGGACTTTTGCAACGTAATCTAGGTTTTCCATATAACACCACTTTTTACAATTTAATCTGCAATTTTTACATATAATTCGCCTCTTTAGAGTTTAAATGGGATTTTTACAACTTAATTTGTGTGATTTACAGTTTAATTTGGGGTTTTGACATTTTATCCTGAGCTTTTCGTTGCCAATTGTGAATTTTATAGGTTGTTCTGCACTTTTCACAGTTTAATCTGTAATTGTCATTTTAACCTGTGGATTTTACTAATATACTGTAGGCTTGTTACAATTTAATTTGGGTGTTTTACAGATTTATCTACACTTTTAGTTTAATCTGCGCATTTTACTGGGTAATTGTGCTTTTTTCAGATTATTCTGCATATTTTACAGTTTAATCTAGGCTTTTTACAGTTTACTCTGTAAAAGGGCATATTAAAGCTTATGTAACTTATTTTTTAAACATATTTCTTCACTCTGCCACTATGTAATGAAAGATAGATGTTTGACAGGTAATCTCTGAAAAAAACTATAGTCCTCTGGCGTCTCCCGGTGGTAATAAAAGCATTTATAAAAACCAGAGCGCCCCTCGGTTAACCAGCCAATTAAAAAAACAGTTTTTAATCAGCCAATAAAGCTGCGTTCCCGTTGCCCTCAACAGAGATTCTCACACCCCAACCCATGCTCCCACCTGTCCCAGTGCGCAGACAGCGGGCATCTGCGCATGTTCTCATTCAAAGCGATGCAGGACTGTTTTATATGTGACACAAATGTATTAAATTCCCCTTCTTAATCCCTTATCTGGAGTTTTCTTTTGTTTTTTTGCCAAAAGTCAAGTGATCGCTCCCTCCGCTGAGTGCAAATGAATGAGGAAACGGCAGGTTGTCACGAGAGAATTAAACTCGGGTTTTACGTTGCTGCCCGAGTCCCTGCAGATTTTCTGGTGTGCTGGACCAGCTCTCCATGGTTTTATTTAATTTTTTTAGAACGTTTTATTAACATATAAACACAGAATATGCAGCGTCAGCGAGAGAAAATGCAGCAGGAGGCGGAGCATATGTCAAGTTCAACAGACCACGGAGGAGCAGCCATATATGGCTCTGAGGGGAGGGAGCAGAATGCTTTCCCTGTTCAACATTTTTCTAAGTGTTTTGGTCATACATAAATCGCAGATAGCAGCTTTAATCTGCACGTTAAATCCATGTTTACATTTTTTTTTTTGTTTCCTTCAACGCTGAGATTTACAACTTTAAGGCTTCTCTGATCAACATGTTGAAACATCAGAAAATGCGTCACATTCAGAAACGTATTTCTGGTGTAGAGAGAAGAGTCGAAGACGATTTAACCTTTTGATCTTTGACACACTGGATCTCGTGTTTGTCTCCCAGATGTGGAGCCAGGACGTCGTTCACCTCGACCACCTAAACAGAAGGAGGACGTTGTGTTCGGTTGTAACCCTGACCACACTTTGAAAAGCCCTGGAGGTTCCAGATGTTGGGAAGCTATCCAGTCATTTTTAGTTGTCTCTGCAGCAACAGCTTTACCTGGTGTGACCTTTGCATTAGTAAACAAAATTAAATAAACGAGGTTGTTGTTACCTTGTAGGGTCGGTCACAGGATGGAGTGATGCCGGCAGCTTCCAACCAGCTGCAGAATGCACACTTTAACTTTTATTTTAATTTCTTTTGAATTAATGGAAGGCTAACCTTGTGGAGCTCGTAACTCACCTGTAGACGTCAAAGTGTTGCCGTAACTTCAGGCAAACCTGAAAGTATTTTAGAGGAGAGTTGAATCCTTCGACGCACGCTGCACAAACGCCGTGTTTGTTCCATTCCTCATTCCTGTAACAAAAAAATAAATAAATCACAGAACTTACTGTTTCTGTAAAACGTTGTGTAATTAAACCAAAACACATCTGTAATATTGATAATTATGTATAACCTTCATTTTTAAAGCAAGTAAATTTTCAGTTTTTTTTTCAAATTTACAGCTTCGCCCGTTTAAAAATTGCCTGCGGGCGACCAAAACTGAATCTCCCACCCCCTCCCCATCAGGCTTGTGATTGGTCAATTTTCCTGTCAGTTACTGGTCAAACTCGTCAGCCTTCACTCAAGACAGAGAAGTCCTAACCAATGAGAAACTTCCTTCAAATGTCTAAAAAAAAGTTGAGCATGGTCCTCTGGACATTCAAAAAAATTTGTGGAAACATTTCGTCTTTCATCCAAAAGACTTCCTCAGTCTGAGGAGCTGTGTCCAGCTCAGTCTTATAAATATTTTCTATTTGTATTATATATATTTAGTTTTGTTTTTCTTCATGTCCAGAGGACCAGACTTAACTTTGTTAGATTTTTCTACCTGGATTACATGCATCAGGATATTCCTTCAAATGTGTTTCTGCCTGTAGACCTAAATTTCAAAATAATCTACCGGTAATTGGATTTCATTGGTTTTCAAAAAATAAGAAAAAATAGCAACAAAAACAAATAAGAAATATATATTATATAAAGTAAAAGAAATTTTAAATTTAACATTTCATATACTCTGAATACTTAGGCCTTCTCTGAAAACTATTGAAGGCCCTGAGGGTTACTGACTGGTACTTTCACAAATTACAAAGTTTCTGACCTAAAAAAAACTAAATTGAAAATATATATTTTACATAAAATAAACGTTGACTAAAACTTTTAACGTAATATTTCACATGTGTTGCATTTATGGTCCAGTATGGAAAACCCAGAATCTACGCTGCCCTCTACAGACGGCACCAGAAACTAGGCAGTCGTCTACGTAGCATCGTTTGTCGTACCAGAACTGGAAAGAGCTTCTGGATTCCAGTAATGACGGCCAGTACTGAGTCAGATCCTGCTTCAGCTCCTGGAAAAGACGAAGACACCCAATCAATTTGTGTTGGACATTTTGAGACCAAAAAGCTGCTTGATAAACTACCTGGACGTCAGACTGGAACATCTGCCAGCAGCTGCAGCACCTCTGGGCGTCTACGGGCCTGTGGATCCACAAACAGGATGGAGACGGTTCCTCATAAAAAGAGAAGGTCTTTTATTCTGAAAGTGTTGGCGTTTTGTGTGTGTGTGTCTGTGTGCGTGCGTGCGCGTGTGTGTGTGATGTACCACAGGCCGTGGATGGTCCAGTCGTTGATGTTTGGAGGAATCTTGCAGTGAGTCTTGTTGCTCAGAGACTGAAGGACAGAGAGACACTCAGCATGGTAAAAAAAAAAGAAAAGTTTTTGATCTGTACCACAGTGGCAACGATCAACTTTTAGTTTAAAATCAGGATTGTACATAAAAAGTGAAACAAACATTTCTTACCTGAAAAAGTTATAAGTCTGGCCTCTGGACATTCAAAAAACAAATACAAAAAAAATAATTGTGGAAACGTTTCGTCTTTCATCCGAAATACTTCTTCAGTCTGAGGTGTCTTTCAATCTGAAAGACTTCTTCAGACTAAGGAGCTGTATTCAGCTCAGTCTTATAATTAGCACCTTCTCCAAGACTGAGCTGAATACAGCTCCTCAGACTGAAGAAGTCTTTCATCCGAAAGACTTCTTCAGTCAGATGTATCTTTCAATCTGAAAGACTTCTTCAGTCTGAGGTGCTGCATTCAGCTCAGTCTTATAAATAGCACCTTCTCTAAGACTGAGCTGAATACAGCTCCTCAGACTGAAGAAGTCTTTCATCCGAAATACTTCTTCAGTCTGAGGTGTCTTTCAATCTGAAAGACTTCTTCAGACTAAGGAGCTGTATTCAGCTCAGTCTTATAAATAGCACCTTCTCTAAGACTGAGCTGAATACAGCAGAAAGACTTCAATCTGAAAGACTTCTTCAGTCTGAGGTGCTGCATTCAGCTCAGTCTTATAATTAGCACCTTCTCTAAGACTGAGCTGAATACAGCTCCTCAGACTGAAGAAGTCTTTAATCCGAAAGACTTCTTCAGTCTGAGGTGTATTTCAATCTGAAAGACTTCTTCAGTCTGAGGTGTCGTTCAATCTGAAAGACTTCTTCAGTCTGAGGTGCTGTATTCAGCTCAGTCTTATAAATAGCACCTTCTCTAAGACTGAGCTGAACAGCACTTCAGACTGAAGAAGTCTTTCATCCGAAAGACTTCTTCAGTCTGAGGTGTCTTTCAATCTGAAAGACTTCTTCAGTCTGAGGTGTCTTTCAATCTGAAAGACTTCTTCAGTCTGAGGTGCTGTATTCAGCTCAGTCTTGTAAAAATGCACCTTCCCTAAGACTGAGCTGAATACAGCTCCACAGACTGAAGAAGTCTTTCAGATTGAAAGACACCTGACTGAAGAAGTCTTTCGGATGAAAGACGAAACGTTTCTTCAATTTTTTTTGTTTTTGTTTTTTGAATGTCCCAGAGGACCAGACTTAACTTTTTTTAGATTTTTCTGCCTGGATTATTGAGCATGCATCAGGAAACATTTCTCACCTTCTTTTTACCCAACATTCACTTTTTACCTCCTTTTCTCTGTCAGACTTTTACTGTGTGAACGTTTATGAAGCATTCACACTTTTTTCATCCATTTTTCTTCCGTAACTTTTTCTGCTTCTTTCTTGTTCCACAGTTTTTGTCCTCTTTCAACAAATCATAAATCAAACAGTTCAGCTCGTTCAGGAAAAGGGTGCTATAACTTTTGGTTTTGGTGCAACTTTAGCTTTTTGAAATATTTTGCCTTTTCTGCTACATTTTTTTTCCAAAGAAAATGAATTGAGCTCATTTTAGATCCTTCAAATCTTTAGATGTGTTTACAACCTTTTACTGCTCCTTTCACATCTTGTTCTGCTTCAGATTCTTTCAGCTTCCTTCTGCACGTTTAAGCTTACTTTCAGCTGTTTTATGCTCCTTTTAGATTCTTTCTACAACATTTGTGTGCTTCTTCTAACTTCTTTCGGCTAATTTCAGCTTGTTCTGCTCCTTTCAGCTTATTTATGTGTTTCCGATTTAGCTGTTTTAGGCTCATTTTAGCTTGTCGTCTAATTTCAAATGTTTTGCACTCATTTCACTTTTTTCAGCTTAATTCAGCAAACATTTTCTTTCTCCACTTCATTCCGGTAAGGCTTCTTTCTGCTTTTTAGCTACTTTTCAGCTGTTTTTTGCTCATTTTAGTTTTTTCAACAAAAAAAATCCACTTTTTGTGCTCATTTCAGCCTATTGGGCAAATATGTGTTCTTTCTGCTTTCTTCTGCTTATTTATGCTTGTTCTACCTTTTCAGCCAAAGTTTTAGCATTTTTTAAAGTTAATTTCAACTGTTTTCAGATAAATTCAAGTTTTCATGTTAATTTCTGTTACTTCAGCTTAGTTAACTTCATTATTTCAGCTTGTTACGCTCCTTTCAGCTTTTATAGTTTAACCCTTTTCTGCTCTTTCAGTTACTATTTAGCTCTTTTGATGCCAATTTTAGCCTTTTCCACTTATTTCATTTTTCTTTACGCTTCCTTCTGGTGATTTAAGCTTTTTTTCTGCCTTTGAACTTGAAGATACTTTTCAGCTTTTATTTTCTAATTTCAGCTTTTTTTAAATCAAATTTCCTATTTTTTGTGCTCATTTCTGCTTATTTAAACCAAATTCAGCAAATGTGTTTGTTCTGCTTTCTTCTGCTAATTTAGGCTTGTTCTTTCATTTCACCTATTTCAAAATGTTTTAGCTAATCTCAGCTGTTTTTCATTAAGTTCTTCTACAATACACATTCTGCAATGCAGGAAATGAAATTTCTCTAGTTCTTTTTCATTTAGGGGCCAAGATGGTGTAGTGGCAGGGCTTCCGACTTGGGACCCGAAGGACGCGGGCTCGCGCCCCGGCCACTACACACCTTGGGGTGTCTATGAGTGCACACCTAATTCTCCAGCTCCCCGGGCGCTTTCTATGGCTGCTCACTGCACCACCTGGTGGTGGTTGGGTTAAATGCAGAGACAAATTTCGTCTGTGTATGGGAAAATACACAGATGACAAAAAAGGACATTATTATTATTATTATTTCCTTTTAATTTATTTCACTTTTCTTCGCTGTTTTTATTCCATTTTTTTTATTTTTCTGCCATTTATTTATAGTTTTTATTTTCCTACTAACATCCTCCTCTCCTCTTTTCCTTCCTTGTCTTTCTTCCGTCAATCATGTTTTCTTTACCTCCTCTCCATCTTGTCTCAGATTTTATTTTTCTGTCTTTGGTTTTTCTTGTTTTAGGTGTTGCAGTCTCGTTTTTGTCTCTCTTTGTTAGAAAATACATATTTTTTTCTGTGAATTTTATGTAAGATTTACAATTGTCATGTCATGAAGAGGAATGATAACAGTTGTTTAAATTTTAAAAGCAAATCATCCGATTCCGTTTAATTTTCTCTTGAGGTGAAAATGCTCTTTTTGATTTTTTAAGTTCACTCTTTTCTTTCTTCCCTACATCCTTTTCCTCATTCAGGATCCTTCCTTCCTTCCTCCCTCCCTCGTCTTTCTTGTGTCCTTCCGAGGTGGAAACAGACTGAACTGAACCCAGGAGTTACAAAGACTTCGTCACTTCAGTAACATCATGATGATGAAGGTGAAGGTGAGGAGTGTGACACCCACCTGGCAGAACCCTCCAGGCCACTGCAGGGTGAACACCAGGCATTTCCAGGTGCAGTTATGCTCATCATGCAGCTCAGAGCTGAGGCGGCCATTTTTGTAGTCCTCCCAGAGTACTTCCTGTGAGGCCCCAGGCAGCAGCAGGAGGGAAAGGACAGGGCTCAGAGCGAGCAGCAGGGGCAGCACCGAGCAGGACATTTCCTACAGACTGCAGAAAACAGACTTTGAATATTCACACGGATCGTTTTAACCTTTAACCTTTAACATCAGAACAGAGATGATGGTCCTTAAAGTCTCAGGAAGTCCGACTGACAGGAAACAAAAGATGGAATGATCCTGATCAACAGCTCTCTGCAGCAGGCTGGACCGTTTCAAACGGACAGAAAAGATGTTTGAGCTCCTTCTGACCTGAATCTGAAGGTCTGACAGAAACCAGGAAACTAAATCCTTCAAAGACCCGAACCAGGACCTGAGGAACCCGTTAAGAATGTCCAGGGACTGGAGAAAAAGCTTCATGAAGTGTGGTCCAGAACCACTTTAAGAGTCCAGAACAGTTTGGGTTCTTGAAAGAACTGAAGGACTGGATCAGAACCTTTGGGCCCTGTCCGTGTGTATGTGTGGGAGAACTGCAGAGAACTCACCTGATGGTTCTGCAGCTCGGTTCTGAGCCGCCGGGCCGCCCCGGCTCTATTTACCGTCTGAAAACCAGGAAGTGAAAGTTTGACTCCGGTGGTTTTGACAGAGTTCTGGTCCAGAGTTGAGCTTCGTTTGCGTCGTCCACCTCTGAGGTTCTGGATCCAAACGAGGACTTCTGCTTTCACACCTGCAGGGGAGCAGAACCGGGTCAGAACCCAGAAATAAACAAAAACCAGAAACACTTGAATAAAGCAACATTTTTTTACCTTTTCAAATTACAAAATAAATGTTGTTCTGATGCATCACAGTGGAGCAGTGTTTAGAGATGTCGCCTCACAGCAAGAAGGTCACAGGTTTGCCCCCCGGCACCTCTGTGAGGAGTTTACATGTTGTCCCCGTGGGTGTCTCCGGTTTCTTTTCATAGACAGAAACCTCCATGTTGGATTCATCTGTAACTCCAACTGTTCCTAGGTGTGTTCGTCTGCAAGTGTCCCCATGGTGGACTTGAGACCAGTCCAGGTGTCCCCCTGATGGACTTGAGACAAGTTCAAGTGTCCCCATGATGGACTTGAGACCGGTCCAGGTATCCCCCATGATGGATTTGAGACAAGTTCAAGTGTCCCCATGATGGATTTGAGACCAGTTCAAGTGTCCCCATGATGGACTTGAGACCAGTTCAAGTGTCCCCCTGATGGACTTGAGACCAGTCCAAGTGTCCCCATGATGGACTTGAGACCAGTTCAAGTGTCCCCCTGATGGACTTGAGACAAGTTCAAGTGTCCCCATGATGGACTTGAGACCGGTCCAGGTATCTCTTTCTCTCACACAGTAACTGCTGGAGACAGAGAACAGTGACATGGACAGAAAAGTAAATGATTGAAGAAAATGGATATATGTTATCTTGATTGATTGATTGATTGATTGATTTCCAAAGACAAATAAAAGTCAGAATCAATAATAATCATTCATCAAACATTTTTATCAACACTTAGATTTTGTGTAGAGACGAGGCGGCAGCAGACAGTAATACCAACAGAAACCCTGATCCGGTTCTGACCTCACATGCAGGTCCAACCCCCCACCCCCCAACAAACAGGAAACCGTTATTTTCTAACTTGAACTCATCAACATCATTCAGACAGGAACCAGAACCTTTTTACCGAAGGGTTACCGAATGAGCTGCAGCTCAAAACTATACCTAAAACTGCCACGTCCTGGTCCTTACTGAGCCACTTCCTGTTTTCTGATAACCCACTTCCTGTTTTCTCATCCTCTACCACCTGAATGAATCCTCCTGAACATCAAAGAACTCCTTCTACAGGATCTACGGGGGCAGCCATGATGGAAATAGAGAAGGAAGAAAAGCATGCTGGGTAATACAGAACACCCAGAACTGTGACAGGCTTACTGGTTGTCATGGCGATTCCCACCGCACAGAATAAACAGTGTGTCAAAAATGAAAAGTCAAAAAACTTCTTGACCCGTGAGCAGCAGAAAGTTTTGATGGTACTGTAGTGTTCATGAATAATAACTGTTAAAAACGAGTGTTCTTGAACGTTACACACTGGAGGATGTGACGTGTTTTATGCAGCACGCGAGCAGACGTTGGTTTTACTATTAAAGAGAGTGTTTGCCAGCACACGGAGTCCCACATATTTGTTCTAAAAATTAAGAACACAACATGGTGTCAGAAGTGGGATTTGAACCCACGCCTCCATTCGGTGTCAAGTTCTGTTTGATGATTCTACTGGTTTTGATGGAGGATACACAAGTTAAAAAGAGCCTTCACTTCCAGTTTGAAGAGAAAACTCTGAGCTCAGATACAATGGAAGTTAATGGGGATTTGGGGTGTGTGACCTTTGGTCTCTGGGAGGAACCCAGAACAGAAGTAAAATATAAAGACATGGAGAAATTGTTGAAAAGTTTAGACGAAGTTCAACACCCTGCGGTGGACTCCTCCTCCGTGTCAACCAGTGATGTGGAAAACAGCTGTTCAGTCATGGAAAGTCCAACTCTTTACTTCTCCTCTGTTCTAAGATGTTCTGCTGTCGGAGCTCACACACACACGATTTATTCAGTTTCTGTTACAGGAGCGGTGATTTCAAACTCCTGGTGTTGGTTCTGTCCCTTTAACACCGTCTGACACCGGAACCCAAACAGAGAGAAGGACCCCACGTCAAGTGGTTCCGGTTCGGCAGCAACAATATGAAGATAAATCAGTGTCAAAAGTAGCCATGCAAGCAAACAGCTAGATTTGAATACAAACAATACCATACCATACCATTTTATTTATACAGTATAGCACTTTAAACAGCGACAAGGCCAACCAAAGTGCTGTACAAACAAACAAACAACAGGCAACACAACAATGAAGTACAAAAAATAGACATAAAATCATTGCAGATCATAAATAAAACAACCAAACACAGATCAGCTGGTGTTGAAAGCGACAGAATAGTAATGGGTCTTCAGACGGGATTTGAACACCGAGAGGGAGGGGGCCTGTCTGACGAACAGAGGTAACTCGTTCCAAAGTCTTGGACCTGCTACAGAGAAAGCCCTGTCACCTCTGCGTTTAAGACGAGTCCCTGGAACTGTTAAAAGTACCTGGTCCACTGACCTCAGAGCACGTGGAGGGACATAGTGTATCAAATCAGAGAGATAGGTGGGGGCAAGACTGTTCAGCGATTTGTAGGTGTAAGATCCACAAGTTTGACAAATGTACATATTTCAATTTGCACATAGTAGGAATACAGTATTGTGAACATACACATAGTCAAACACACGTGCACAAAACAATCAGTCAACATGCACGGAATCAGCTGCCAGTTATTGTATTGTGACTTTTGAGACTTTCTTGCCGCTCCAGATTCACAAAGTTAAAGAGGAACTAAACTCCAAATTAACTTTTTTTAAGCTGATAAACTCCCTAGAATGTGTCTAAAATGTTGTATAGCACTATGTCTGTGTTAATCTTCACATATTTGTGCGTAGTAGTTTAAATCTGCAATATTTGGTCTAAAAACGTGTTTACGGTAACCCTATGGGTTGAACATAGGTATTGCAGCTTAATTTTCTTATTGGTCAAGGACTGTTCACTCTGACGTGTCTTGTACACTCTGACGTCACAAAAGTGGTTCAAGCAGAGCCAATCCCCTGCAGAGATGAGAAGGTCCGCGCTGCAGTTCATACCTTATATGGAAGTGGTACATTGCACGCCGGAAAAGTACTGCAACAACGCATATTATAGTTTTTGGAATGGCACTAGTTATTTGTATATTTTAACTTATTTATTTCAAGAATACTTTTCACGTCATCGAAACTATTTGGTTGTATTCGTTTTCTTATAGTGTGATGGACAAGTGAAGCATGTATGCCAAGTTGGGGCAGTGGTGGAAGTGCAGGTTTGGGGTCTGAGAGACCCAGGTACGAACCCCGGTCATGGAAAACCTTGTGGTATCTTTTTTTTTGGCCTTTTGTTTTGGATAGATCAGGTGAGAATAGATATATACATCTACATAATTATTCTTTGTTGTTGCTTGCTGTAAGTTGTTTGCTAGATCTAAAAAAGCTAAGTCTGGTCCTCTGGACATTCAAAAAACAAAACAAAACAAAGCAAAAAAAAATAAAAAAAATTGTTTTGTTTTTTGAATGTCCAGAGGACCAGACTTAGCTTTTTAAGATTTTTCTACCTGGATTATTGAGCATGCATCAGGGTTGTTTGCTAGAGTTTTAGTTTGTTTTAGTTTGTTGCTAGAGGGGGCGTGAACGCAGCTCAACCACCCACCTCCTCCCCTCCTTGTCTCTCGACACGTCCATTTTCATGAGGGTTTTTGAATCTGGTCTGGGGGCGGAGCTACCGTTTCACAGTGGGTTGAGTGCATCTTTAATGCTGCGTTTAAGGCTTTTGTTAACCTTACAGTTATTGGGAAATACAGGTAGTCCTCGACTTACGATGTAGATCCGTTCCTACGCGGCATCATAAACCGATTTTCGACGTAAGTCGGAACATATGTACATACTGCACCATATACATGTACAGAGTACTGTATTACCAAGCACTTAGCCTATCCTAACACAGTACCCTACATAATTATCAAAAAACACATACGTTTGGGAGCCATAATGAAGTGAAAAAAGAGTTAATGGCCTACCAGGATGCTGTTGACGCCGTTCTCCTCGGTCCATCCGCTGTACCTGTATTCCATTTTCCGTTTACGACGTAAAATCGCGTTCACAGTACAGTACAGTATTCCTCCGCCGCTGCACCGCGTACAGTACAATATTTTCCGCCACCGCACCGCGTACTGTACAATATTTTCCACCGCTCTACCGCGTAAAGTACAATATTTTCCGCCGCTGCTTTACGTTTACGACGTAAAACCGGTCCATCTGCCGTATTCCGCATTCCGTTTACGACGTAAAACCGCATTCACAGTACTACAGTGCAGTGTACTCCTCCAACGCTATGTTTACGACGTAAAACCTGTCCGTCTGCCGTATTCCATTGACGACGTAAAACCGCGTTCACAGTACAGTTTTGTTTTGTTTTTTGAATGTCCAGAGGACCAGACTTAGCTTTTTTAGAGAGTACAGTGCAGTATTCCTCCGCCTCTACGTTTACGACGTAAAACCGGTCCATCCGCCGTATTCCGCATTCCGTTGACTGCGTATAAATGTTTTATTTATTTTATTATTATTATTTTTTTTTTTTATGGGAGATGCGTTGTAATCACGAAATGTCGTAACTCGAGACCGTCGTAACCCGAGGACTACCTGTATCTAATTTCTAACTTGGCACAGCAGCTCACAAAGTTTGTATTTAAAGTGTAGCTCACCCCACTGTCCAGAGATAGCCCCGCCCCAGTACAGGATTTGAAAAATGTAGAAAAATGGGCGTGTCAACAGACACCGCCTAAAGGAGGGGGAGGCGGGTGGTGGGTGAGCGAGGAGGTGTGGCCAGGACGAGAGACTGTCATTGTTTCTGAATGTTAAAATTACATTAGTAATACACCACTTAAAACAAGCAACACAAAGTATTATTATAGATGTATATATCTATTCTCACCCCGATCTATCCGAAACAAAAGGCTTTAAAAAAAAAAATGCCGTGACCGGGAATATAACCCCGGTCCTTTGGGTGCCAAACCAGTTCCTTACCTCTCGACCAACCTGGCAATTATGCAAAAGGCAGTCCTTCATAGTATAAGAAACAAATACAACCACCTACTTTTAGAACGCTGGAGTTTTTATTAGATTTTGATGAAGTGAAAAGTATTCTTAAAATAAATAAGTTGCTAATCTGAAAAGTATATCGATCAGTGGTGTTTGTATGTTACAGACTGTCGCACCGCGAGAGTGTGTGTGTGTGCGCGCGGACAGAAAGGAGGAAGACAGAGACGATCTCTGCAAGGGGAGTGGCTATGGCTGAACCTCTTTTATACTCAGGCAGGAGACGATGTGACGTCACAACTGAACATTTGAACTAATAGTAAAATTAACGTGTAATTCACCAGTTCAACCCATAGGACTACCGTAAACACGTTTTTAGACCAAATATTGCCGATTTAAACAAATACGAACAATTACATGAAAATTAACACATAGTGCTATGAAACATTTTAAACACATTCTAGGGAGTTTATCAGCTAAAAAAAGTTAAATTTGCATGTAGTTCCTCTTTAAACACAAGGCACACTGATTTAAAATACATGTATCGTCTGGTATTTTCTACCTCTGCTAAAATAAACAATTTTTTCCAGTAGTTTTTCTACAAGAAGAAAATTGTAATTTTGTGGACTGTACAGCCAAAATAAACATCAAATATGGTTACGTTATACCACTTGTAAAACAAGAAGAAATATTAAAAATTTCAATTCAATTTGGCGGCATGGTGGCACAGTTGATAGAGCTGTGGCAACATACTGTATGTGTCAACATATATGTGCTAAGTTAGAAATGAGTCATTAGACAATAACTCAATAAATGTGGTACGGCTCAGGTGTCCCAGCTTTTCACCAGCCCTGAATAGAGCAATAACTTTGTGAATCTGGAGCAGCAAGAAAGTCTCAAGGGTCACAATAACAAGCAGCTGATCCATGAGCTCCTGTTGACTGGTTTGTCCACAGCAGGTGATGTGTGCACGTGTATTTTACTGTATGTGCAGAATGTTTCCACTTGTGCAAATTGAAATGTGTACATTTGAAAAACTGTTTATGCATTTGTGAATCTTGTGGATCTTATTGTACGCATACAAATCTCGTACACTTTTGGCACTGATTTATCTCCATACATGCATGCTGAATGTGTGTGTAGGGAGGGTGGGGGTGTGTGAGTGTGTGTGTGTGTGTGTGACCTTGTGAAAGTAAAACGGGGAAGAGCTGCTCGACATGAATAACCTTCGGGTAAGTTCAGCTGTTATTTTCCTTTTTTCACGTCTCTGCAGGTTCTTAGCATTTTAAACTGAAACCGGATCGACTCAGAGAATTTAAACTTGACCTGGATCGACTCAGACGGAGGACTTGAACTGGGCTTGGATCAACTCAGATAAAATATTTTTTTTAATGATTCTGCCACTGGAACAAGCATATGACCCTTGATGACACCTGTTAACACCTGCTGACAAATTTTGTTAACACCTGTTGACACCTGTTGACTCCTGTTGGACACCTGTTGGCACTGGTTAACATGTGTTGACACCTGTTGGCACTTGTTGGACACCTGTTAGGACTTGTTGGACACCTGTTGGCATGTGTTAAAACCTGTTGGACACCTGTTGGACACCTGTTGACACTTGTTGGACACCTGTTAGCACTTGTTAGCACCTGTTGACACCTGTTGGACACCTGTTGGCACTGGTTAACATGTGTTGACACCTGTTGGCACTTGTTGGACACCTGTTAGGACTTGTTGGACACCTGTTGGCATGCGTTAAAACCTGTTGGACACCTGTTGGACACCTGTTGACAATTGTTGGACACCTGTTAGCACTTGTTAGCACCTGTTGACACCTGTTGGACACCTGTTGGCACTTGTTGGACACCTGAGGGTCTTGTTAACACCTATTGACACCTGTTGGACACCCGTTGGACACCTGCTGGTACTTGTTGGACACCTGTTGTCACTTGTTGGACACCTGTTAGCACTTGTTAACACCTGTTGGACACCTTCTGGACACCTGTTGGCACTTGTTGGACACCTGCTGGCACTTGTTGGACACCTGAGGGTCTTGTTAACACCTATTGACACCTGTTGGACACCCGTTGGACACCTGCTGGTACTTGTTGGACACCTACTGGTACTTGTTGGACACCTGTTGTCACTTGTTGGACACCTGTTAGCACTTGTTGGACACCTGTGGGTGGCCGTGGCGTAGTGGTAAGGGCAGTCGTCTCCCGATCGGAAAGTTGGTGGTTCGACTCCCGGGACCCGCACCATGTGTCGTTGTGTCCTTGGGCAAGACACTTAACCCCGAGTTGCTCCCGGTAGGACTGGAAAGCACCTTGCATGGTAGTCTGCCGCCACCGGTTTATGAATGTGTGTTGCATTCAATATATGTGTAGCACTTTGAGATTTTCAGTAATGAAAAGTGCGTTATAAATTGAATTAATTATTATTATTATTATTATTACCTGTTAACACCTGTTGAACACCTGTTAACACTTGTTGGACACCTGTTGGCACCTGTTGGATACCTGTTGGCACTTCTTTACACCTGTTAACAACCAATGGACACCCACTGGCACCTGCTGGACAACTGTTCGGACTTGATTGGACACATTGGGCAGCAC
>JBBPBX010026094.1:0-20965 GCA_038048925.1 Garcialebias charrua
CAACCTAGAACTGAACACACGTTGTTTTTTGAATTGACTATAAATGAGCACTAAACAGTGGTAAAATATTTTATTTGTTTTCCAAAGATCCGTGTTTAGAAACATTCTATAAGCTTGTATGATATATTTGTTAGGACGTGCATACAGTATATGTTTAAGCTATGTGTCAGCTAATCAAAACTGAGCACAGCTGGTAAGATTTATGAGAAATTATATTTTTTCAATGCAAACCAAACAAATTGCAATGAATTTAACAATACTGTATCCTTTCAAATGTTTTTTTCAGAGAACTGTGATGACTCAAGCACCCATGCAGCAGCCACGCAGAGTAAGACGATCCCATGATGATGCAGAGTCTCGGCCAGAGCTGCTGCTTCTCCTGAGACCTGCATCCACGACAATGTTGGTACAGCTGAGACCCTGGTGTTTGTTTCTGGCTGGCAGGTGCAGCATCATGAAGGTGGTTGGGACTGCTTTCTCTTCTGTCCACTGCATCCATACAGACGAGCTGGAGGTGGTGTCCCGTGTGACACGACACAGAAACTTTTGTTGTTTTGAATTAACTTACTGTTAATAAAATGAATCATAAACAACTAGTTTTTGTAATCAATTTCTTTCTTTACAGACCTCTGTATTGATAAATACATTTCCAAGTCATACATCAAAGTCAAATTTAAAAGTCAACTTTATTGTCCAAACTGCAATATGTACAGAACATACACAGGATTGAAATTGCATTTCTCTCAGATGCATGCATAATTTAAACAAACATTTAATAAACATGTTTACATCAGCAATTTTTACAAAGTAATGTTTAAATTTAATATAAATTATAATTGTTTCAGGTGTGCCAAATATTAAATATTGTAAAACAAAAGAAACAAAGTGCAATAATCAATTAGAGTAATCCAAATTGTACATTATTAAAAAAGTTATAGGAAGCATAAATTTTTAAACGTTAAAATTTAAAAGTTTCCTGTACTTGAATTTATGACTTATAAAAAAATCCCTTTCTGACATAGGTTATGGCCAGATGTGAACAGGTGGGTGTGTACACCTGTGTTACAGACCACCCAGGTGCCCAGTCCACACAGGGTTAGAAGAAAACATAAATAATAATTTAACACAAGCACATAGTAATTTACATAAAGGGTATCCTATTCTAAAAGAAGTTCACAGAACCAGATGCGAAGTGCCAAATGTGTGACATGTATTTCAAATTCAGCGGAAGATGATGCAGAGTCTCGGCCAGAGCTGCGTCATCTCTTGAGACCTCCATCCACGACAATGTTGGGTGCAGCTGAGACCTTGGTGTTTGTTTGTGGCTGGCAGGTGGAGCATCCTGCGGGTGGAGCATCCTGAAGGTGGTCTCGAGTGTTTGGGACTGCTGCACGGCTCAGATTCCCTGGATGTGGAACGCCTCATATGGAGCTAAAAAACAACAACACATTTTTAATCACCTTACAAAAAAACATACTTGAGAAACATTACTGTTCTATCACTTTGTTGACCTGTCAAACAGATGACCCAGTGCAAAATAAATACTGCTGCACAGATTATTATTATTATTTTACAAATACCTTGATCCACAACATTATTTGCAACAAAAGAACGCAGGTGCTGTGCGAATTTCTGTTCCCCCGTGAGAATCTGTTCCCCCTGTGTCGGGAGCGCGCACCCTTTCTCTCAAATAATGAAAAAACAACAACAACAAAAACCCAGACATTAACTATCAAAAAATAGCAGCTAGAAATAATTTTTCTCCAGTCATATTTTTAATTTGAATGAGATTTAGCCTACCACAAAGCCTACACTTATCTTTGCAGGAAGTTTTCTTGTCCTCTATCAGCTGCTTCCAGCCTTCTATATTAGTAATAAAAATTATAAATAGGCTATATATGATGTGTTGGTGGCTGATACTTTGTATTTGTCAGACTAGATTCTGTCGGAGATAAATAAATAAAAAACCTGTACAGTAGTCTACACCCCACACTCTAGACCAGGTTTATTTATTTAGTGGAGGTTTTATATTTATTTATTTATCACCAGGAGCTGTCGATTAAAATGAGCTATAACTGTGACACGATAGTGTGGACTCGTTTCAGAACTCAGATGCGCCTCACGGTCGGATCCCGACACAGGGGGAACAGATTCTCAGGGGGGAACAGAGCATTTAAACACAACTACAACACAAACTAACGTTGATCAGCAACAGATGAAAACGCCACGACCTTGTGGGGCCACACCGAAGCAAAGCTGCAGGTCGCAAACACAGCACATGAAGAAACACGTCATATACTCAAAAGATAAATTATGGAATGAAAGGTGTAAAATGGTACTCACCTCCAAACGGATTGTACCCTGATGGTGTAAGGGTGGGTGAACATCAGTTTGAAGAGCTATTCTTGGAACAGCTTCACTCATCAATGCTAATGCTATGTTGCTAATCGCTAATCCAACCCCTGAACTCTGGAGGGGGAGTGACCTTCTCGGGGGAGTGGCTCCAGTTTTATATTAAGGCAGGAGACGATGTGACGTCACAACGGAGCAGACATGTCACAACAGAGCATTTGAGCTAATAGTAAAATTAACGTGCAATAACCTCTGTTCAACCCATAGGGCTACCGTGAACACGTTTTTAGACCAAATATGGCCGATTTTAACTAATACGCACAAATACATGAAAATTTACACAGAAATAGTGCTCTGAAACTTTTTATACACATTCTAGGGAGTTTATCAGCTAAAAAAAGCTAAATTTGGGTTAGTTTCACTTTAAAGTGCCCATACTTGTGTCTGTGAAAATATAGATGTAGGGATATCGCAGCGGTCAGTTTTGCTGACCGTACAATATTCCAGATGATAGATTGATAGATCAGGTTTTCACCTGACAAACTTATCATCAATATTCACGAGTTCTCTCTTTTTAGATTAATACCTATAATTCTGTGCCTTGGAGGTGAGAATGTAAAGACATGAAACGTCAATTTATGAACTGAATCATTTAATTAACAAATCATTAAATTACACCACACATTTGTACATGTTTGGATCGATCGAATTTCCTATAACTAACTATCGACAGATTTAAATTTTGAACAACAGACAAGTAAAAGATGACATTACTTCTTCTGCAGGTACTCTTAACTTAGTTTGTTGCTGACAACAGATATAAAGTTTAAAGGGAAGTTTTTAGCATAAGAAGGAGGAAAGGTGGAAAAGAAGGGGTGAACTATCTTGAATGTTTATAACCAGAACATGACACGTTCCCCGTGCGATCTCCAGCTGGACGTACCGTATGTCCGGTGTGTAAACAATCAGCGACTCGTTACCTTTTGACGGTCTACCAAGAATGGATCGATCCTTGAAGTCCGGAGAGGTCAGTCTGTTTAGATTGTAGCTTCTCACGTCCGCCTTTGACCCACTGAAGTAACGGCAGTCTGGTTGATGTTTCAAGAGTAAAAGTGTTCTTGGATGTGAACACTCATTGTGGTCGGAGCTTAGAAGCTCAGGTGAGTTAACAGCAGTCTTGCTATTAATTCGGCTGTTGAACTGGACCGTTGACGCTTGGTCCAAGTTCTCAGCTTCAAAGAGAAAGTCAATTCATGTCAACTTTCTTCCAGCAACTACTGAAGAGAAGTTAGATGTGAAGGTTTTAACTGAAACGTGACCCAGAAAACGTGTTATTTTCTGATTGGCCGGATGGCATCAGAAGTTGATGTGAGAATGACATCAACACGTTGAAAGGGGGTCAAAAGATTAGTTTGTCAGAAAGATAAAGTGTTAGTTTCAGATGTCAGCATTTTATGATAAAACTGATTCCTTTGCCTTAACACTTTAAGCAAAATACTGTTGGTTTGATTAAAACAACGTCATTAAGCATCACATATGGGACCTATGTTAATGATAATAGCAAAAACAGATATTATTCATCTGATTATTAATTAGGACAAAAACAAAAGTCTCTTCTGAGGAGATTGTCCTGAGCTCAAACTAAAATGAGATAAACAGTGTCACTGAATCTTCACTGTAGGTTTGAGAAGAGAAATCCTTCATGAATAACATTTTGAGAAAATGTCCAGTTTGAATTAAATAGTCCTTGACTATCAAACATTAAATGCACTAATGCTTATACAAATAACACAAATTATTCATTGATGAACTTTGAATTAACACAAATTAAAAGAAGTCTCTGGATGACTTAATTTGTAATGTTTGATTCAAAGTAAAAGTAATAAAAGTATTATTGTCCCTTCAGGAATAACTCCCAAAAAGTTCATTACTGAGAACGATCAGAGACGTGCTTCAAACTCAAGGTTGTATCACTACAGTCCCCCCTTTTGGAACTCATCGCCTGTCCACGGGGATGAGGTCCAACATGAAAAGATACCACCAAATGTCTCTGATCTTGATGTAATCCAGCAAGTGGAAAAAAAATAATCAAAAATTATAATTCCATAATGTTTTTGGAAATTCCACACTGTTTGCAGGTAATCCCACTGCGGTAAGCTATTGATCCTTTGGAAAACTGAGTCTGTAATCCCTTGGAAAACAAAGTCTTATAATCCACAGCGGTAATTCCACAGCAGTAATTCCATAACGATTAGAGTTGTTGATTTCATCATCAACAATGGTTTTTTTATCAGCATGTAGAGGGGATCCCTCGATTGACGCAGAGGAGGCGACCCTTGGATGAAGGTTGAAGACCAGCGTTGGAGTAGCAGGTCCCCACATCGAAGGTTGTAGGCTGGTTGGCTTCCAGTCCGTGCCACTCTGGTTCTATGTGTCATGCATTTATGTGGTTTTAGGTGGGCTTATGACTTGGGATTTTACATTAAGCCTTACCTATATGCACCTGGTATGTAAGCTATCATGGTTTAGATCAGCTACAATTACCAATTAAGGGGTGGATCATTTATCAAAAGTTAAAATATAGGGATCTATACCTATCGAAGGTTCAGGAGGGCTTCTGTAACGAAGGCCTCTTCTTCCAAACTATTCCTCCATTCATAACTTAGCTTAAAGTTAAACTAAGATAGAAAAGAAAATATAGTTTGGTCTAAATGTCTGTTGTCCTTTAAGACGACGACGTAGGATTTGGTATTCCCTATAAATTTTGAAGTCTATGGCGAGACTCATCAAAATGAATAGATGATCTAGAATAGAAACGATCGAATCGGTTCAATTTAGAAATTACGAGGCCAGTGTAGTTTATGGTACCTAAAGTAGCTATAAACTACATTGACTCTTCATCGACTGAGGTTTAACAAAATGAAAACTGCATGTTGGCATAGTTAAATCCATTTAAGTCTTTAACTTATCATTAATAAAAACCTCTTTTGGCTGAGAGTGTCCAGAAAACAATACCAAACTTCAATAACAACAAAAGTAGCAATTAAGCAACTAGAAAACAACCGTTTCACTACATCAAACTCACTCTGTCGTCAGATTCCAACGTGTCCCACACAAGAAAAACATGTCTTAGCTTTATAACCGATGTCAATTAAATCTTGCAGATTTAAACGGTTGTTAAGGTTAGTTTTTTTTTGTTGTGGGTTTTTAGACTTAGCGTTTCAAAGTTCTAGTTGGAACGGTTTCTTTTAGCAACTAATATAGTTTAAACTATTTAGTTTATTTACTATCGTGTGCTTGGACGACCTTAATTTCCCATGAAGTCTGTGAGTTTGCGATATCTTTGTCGTTTGTGGGGTTATTGAAATCTTTGTCTTTGTCAAGGGCATGACCTAACATCACCCCCCTGAGGTCATGGGGGACCACGAACACAGGTGAGGACGTCCATCCATGGGCACGAGTTAGGATGCCTTTGTTTAGTCCAAGCTGTTCGTGCAGCTTATCGGGAACCGTACACAGGAACCTTATAGGTTTCGGCCAACGTTTCTTCTTACGTTTACCTCTTTCTGTGTAATTCAGGTGTGTCACAACTGTCGGCGCAGTTGCAGGTGTGTCTGATTGTTCAGACTGCGACGGGTCACTGTCGTTGTTGAGTGTGTCTTCCCACTTCTTGACTGAAGAGGGGCTCTTTGAGTCTGTAGAAACTGTGTCATTTCTGATTAGTTCTAGACTCAAATGCACTTGAACCAAGGTTTCATCGAAAGCTTGGCTGATTGCCGATTTATCTGTCCCAGAGGACAGTACAACGTCTTCGGTGTGGGATCCTTGAATCTCCACACCTTCTACTACCCGTGGTAGGTAGTGTTCAGTGAGTGCTGATTGTTCCAGCTCGCAGAGGATGTTCTCATGTTGGGCCAGGTTTGGGTCCAACTGTTGTGTCTCTTCTGCCTCACCTGTATTAGAAGGTTCACTTACCGGGCTTGTGCTCTCGGTTGGGGAGTCATCCGTGCCTTCTGTGGTACCATCTGTTAGACAGACAGTGTCATGACCTTCAGGATCTTGTTGACTGTCAGCATTTTGTTCGCTGTCAGCTTCTTTGGCAACGTTGTCGTTATTGTCCTCAATATTATTGTTGAAAGCTGTGTGCTCTGAGTTTTTGTGAAAGACAGTGCTGCACATCGCTCCACCAGGTTGGACAATGATGTTTGTGTTATTATCAATGATAATGCCACTCATTGTATCAGGTTGGTCAACCACTGTAACATTCAAATCTTCTAACAAACAACTTACTTCCTTTGTCTCTTCCGAGCGCAGAGGTGTTGTGCCTTTTTTATGGAGCATTTGTGACTCCTTGCATGTCTCAAACTGTTGCATTTGAGGTGAAGGAGGAGGAGCAGGTCCTTGGCTCTGAACAAACCTCTTTGGGTTTTCCGTAGAGTGGACATCTCCCTTTTGTGGTATTGTGCTCGTCTCAGATTTTTCTATCTGAGTAGCTACAGGAGCAGAGCTCCGTTTAAACCACTTTGAGTCACTGTTCCAGTTGGCACCAACATTTCGTTGTTCGTTGGTTTGAAAATCTTGTTTATCCTCGCTTTCCGTAGAAGAGGGAACCTCTTCTATCTTTAGCCACTGGGGTTTGACCTTTTGACCTGGGCACACTTCTGAGGGTGTTTGGCTTTGCATGTGAGCTTCAAAAACATTTATAGCGCACTCTATTATTTCATCGATGGTGTTTTTGTAATAACACGTGAGGTGTAGAACTTTTCTCAGCATGGGGTGGAGATTGAAGCTGAAAAGAAGTTTGAAATTTTCATCTTCCTGCATGTCTGGTTCATTTTGGTCACCAAAATATGCTTTTTTAATTCTATCGCAGAACAGTAATGGGTGTTCATCTTTCTCTTGCAAGATGTGCTTTGCAGCTAGGCATCCACCATGCTTAGCGGGAGCTTCTTCCAACTCACCTGGGGACACCTGTAAGGGCGTCTCGCTTTGCAGGTGAGCTTCGAAAACATTGACAGCACACTGTTTTATTTCTTCCATGGTTTGCTTTTTATACAAACCCATGGTGCACAGCTCAGATCTTATCTCAGGGAGGAGATTTTTGCTGAAAGCAACCCTGAAAAGTACCTGTTCTTCCAGGCCCGGTTCCTTTATGTCACCTTGATACGCCTGGAGAATCCTGTCAAAATACATCAAAGGATGTTCACCTTTTTTCTGCAAGACATTAAAGCTGGGGTATGTAAGATTGTAATGTAGTCTGTAACTTTTCAAACAATATATATTTTAACATATTTCTTCACTCTGTCACTAGATTGATGTTAGAGAGGTAATCTCTGAAAAAACTAAAAAAATATTGTCCCCTTGCTTCTCCAGGTGGTAAATAAGCATTTCTAAAAAGAAAAAGTGACCCGCCATTTTCCAGCCAATAAAAACAAAGTTTGTAACCAGCCAATAAAAACCGAGCTTGAATTTGAATCAGCCAATAAAAACAGAGCTTGAATTCAAATTTCAACAGACCACAAGGGGGCAGAGCCATATATGGCTCTGAGGGGGAGGGATCAGAATGCTTTGCTTGTTGAAATTTTTTCTAAGTGCTGCTGTTCTACAGAAACTGCAGACTGAACCTTTAAGAGCAGCTGAGTAGTCACCATGCTTTGAGACAGATTCTCTCTCTGTGCGAGGTGCAGGGGGAGCAGGTCCTTGGCTTGGGGGTTCCAGTTGGCACCCTTGTTGTATGAGTCAACAAGATGCTCATACTTCCTAAACCTTGGACGCGCAACTTTTTGAACTTCCATCTTTGTATTGATTCTTTTTTTTGAAAAATCAAGTAAGATGGTTCTTATTTTAATGTGTGCAGATAAATCTTTTCTTTCAGTTTAACGGTGAGTCAATCAAACTAACCAGCTTTCTGGTTTAAGTGTTTCACTGTGTAATAAGTATCCTTATTCATGAGTACCTTCCTTTCAGGCTTTACCCTTAATGAACTTGAAAAAGTTAAAGCAAGCAGTGTTAACTTTAAATAGAACTTATTTTTTTAACAACAGTTACTAACTAACCCAAGCATGATTTCCGTTTTACTTACTCAAACGCTTATCAAAAGATTTGAAATAAATGCAATATTCACACTAAAATGTTCCCAGGATGCTGTTCTATCATGCCTTAAAAGAATGTTTTTCAGTTTCAGTGAAACTGTTTTGTTGCTGTATTTTGACAGTTATCAGGAGTGAAAATAGGATTTCTTGTATGTTATTTTAAATATTTTTTTATTTAAAATAATCTGTTGTTTGGTTGTGCACAGCATAACATTATGTTAATGTTATTCTAAATAAAAATCAGTGATTCTTAGTAATTTGTTGTTCTGTGACATTGCCAAATTTGTTCTGCTATCTTTGTTTTTATTTTTTGTGAAAAATCAAGTCAAAAGATGCTTTCTGTTTGTTATTTTAAACTTTTTATTTAAAATAAACTGGAGTGCACAGAATAACTTTAAAAGATGTTGTTTTAAAGTAAATGCGGAGGTTTGCACGTATTCTGTGTTAAATTATTCCTGTTCTCTTTCTTTTAACCAGCAGATTGCTGCTTAAATTTACCACAATGTGACTGTAATTACTCTTCCTGGCCGCTATTGAGGCGCTGTTCACTAAAGGCCGCGTTGACTACCTCTAGCATTAGCCGTAGCTTCAAACTAAAACGGTTAAACGTCAACTTTTGGGATGAGTTTTAGCCTGGATGTGACAATAGCTTAAACAAACGTACATTTAAGAAACGAATGGATTTGTTTAAAATGTTTAGAACAAGTTCTGTGAACTTTTAGATATAAAAAAAAAACGATCTTTTTCCTTTTTTTCTCTATCGTGTCACGTCACTTCCGTTGACGTGTCGTTCGTGTTGCATTTAGGGACGTGCGTGCAGTCGGACGTTTGAGTTCTCCCGAAGTCTAAACGCTCTAAAACCCGTTTAAATATCTCAAAACACCGCGGTTAAACAGTTTTTGACGATATTTTATGCCTAAAAACGAAACAAACCAGACAATCTGTCAGAATTGTGTGAACAAAACTGAAATTTGACGATCAATTGCGTATCACGTGATCACCTTGAACCAACCACAGCATGACAACAGATGTTATGAACGTAGCGTCAGCATATAGCTTGTCAAACCTAGACTCTTTTTCAACTCATAAAACGCTAACCCCGGAATTACACCACATGCGTTACGGCTCCGCCCCGCTCCGGTCCGACCTCCGCAGCAAATACGCACCCATTATAATCAATGACAGAGTTTACACTGGCTCCGCACGGCGGCGGCGAGCTGCGGAGAGCGGACGGCAGTCCGTCAAAATTAGAAATTTTTCTATTTCTGCCGGATGACGGAGCTGTGCCGGAGTCAACTTTTGAAGATTACGTCGCACCAACAGGAAAAGGAACGAGCACAACTTCCGTATTTACAAAATAAAATCACCACGGGCGGACTAATCCTAGCTCTATACGGATTTATTTGTACAAAAATGCTGTCAAACTATCATTTATGACTATTCTATGACTAAACTATTATATTTATGACTATGACTACGCCTACAAACGCAATACAAGAAATAAATAAATAAAAACGTATTTTATTCTGAAATGTAAACATCACTTCCTGTTGCTCAAACCATGTAGCTTATTTACGAGAGAAGATCAAGGCAGCAGTCTCTCTACAGTTGTTCTCCTTCTTCCACCGAATGAATTGTTTTGTTCTGACTTCACTTGATTTATCGCGCGATCTCGCACGTGTCTTGGAGCGGCGCATCCAGGCGGACCTGAGGGGAGCGGAGGCAGTGGGCGAGGACTCACGTCAGCTGCGACATGCGGACCGCAGCGGGGCGGAGCCGCGTGCAGTGTAATTCCGGGGTAAGATTCACCACAAAAATTCCTTGAACGATTCGTTTCACATCAGAACAGTTTTACCAAGCTGCGCCCAGTAAAAAAACAAGATAAATGTCGCCAACACGGACTTTTTACCGTACAGCAACACGTCGGAGCTAAATGGACCGGGTCAGAACCAGATCCGACAGCTTCAGACACAAAATGCTATTATTCCTGCTTAAAATGTAACGATACCACTCGACAGCAATTTTCAGATGAACTATGAAGCTCTTATAGGCAGTTTTGACACGGAGGTCAACAACAAATGAATTGCACCTTTATCTCTGACTGGATCAGCAGAACCGAACCCAGTCGAACCATGAAGAGCGACAATTATTAAACCCAACAGCTTCCAACAAACGTTTAAAAGTTGAATAAAGACAATTTCTCAGCTACAAGTGACATTAACCAGCAGTTTCCTGCAGCTTGACACACTCTTCCAGCCAAAAACTATCGTTTCCAGAGTCTAAAAACTTGGACAAAATTATGCCAACATTCAAAGTACAGAAATATTAAATATTAAACTTTTTAGAGACTGTACGAGGCCACCATTATACATGTATAGTTAAACACGTACGGGTCATCATTATGTAGGGATATCGCAGCGGTCAGTTTTGCTGACCGTACAATATTCCAGATGATAGATTGATAGATCAGGTTTTCACCTGACAAACTTATCATCAATATTCACGAGTTCTCTCTTTTTAGATTAATACCTATAATTCTGTGCCTTGGAGGTGAGAATGTAAAGACATGAAACGTCAATTTATGAACTGAATCATTTAATTAACAAATCATTAAATTACACCACACATTTGTACATGTTTGGATCGATCGAATTTCCTATAACTAACTATCGACAGATTTAAATTTTGAACAACAGACAAGTAAAAGATGACATTACTTCTTCTGCAGGTACTCTTAACTTAGTTTGTTGCTGACAACAGATATAAAGTTTAAAGGGAAGTTTTTAGCATAAGAAGGAGGAAAGGTGGAAAAGAAGGGGTGAACTATCTTGAATGTTTATAACCAGAACATGACACGTTCCCCGTGCGATCTCCAGCTGGACGTACCGTATGTCCGGTGTGTAAACAATCAGCGACTCGTTACCTTTTGACGGTCTACCAAGAATGGATCGATCCTTGAAGTCCGGAGAGGTCAGTCTGTTTAGATTGTAGCTTCTCACGTCCGCCTTTGACCCACTGAAGTAACGGCAGTCTGGTTGATGTTTCAAGAGTAAAAGTGTTCTTGGATGTGAACACTCATTGTGGTCGGAGCTTAGAAGCTCAGGTGAGTTAACAGCAGTCTTGCTATTAATTCGGCTGTTGAACTGGACCGTTGACGCTTGGTCCAAGTTCTCAGCTTCAAAGAGAAAGTCAATTCATGTCAACTTTCTTCCAGCAACTACTGAAGAGAAGTTAGATGTGAAGGTTTTAACTGAAACGTGACCCAGAAAACGTGTTATTTTCTGATTGGCCGGATGGCATCAGAAGTTGATGTGAGAATGACATCAACACGTTGAAAGGGGGTCAAAAGATTAGTTTGTCAGAAAGATAAAGTGTTAGTTTCAGATGTCAGCATTTTATGATAAAACTGATTCCTTTGCCTTAACACTTTAAGCAAAATACTGTTGGTTTGATTAAAACAACGTCATTAAGCATCACATATGGGACCTATGTTAATGATAATAGCAAAAACAGATATTATTCATCTGATTATTAATTAGGACAAAAACAAAAGTCTCTTCTGAGGAGATTGTCCTGAGCTCAAACTAAAATGAGATAAACAGTGTCACTGAATCTTCACTGTAGGTTTGAGAAGAGAAATCCTTCATGAATAACATTTTGAGAAAATGTCCAGTTTGAATTAAATAGTCCTTGACTATCAAACATTAAATGCACTAATGCTTATACAAATAACACAAATTATTCATTGATGAACTTTGAATTAACACAAATTAAAAGAAGTCTCTGGATGACTTAATTTGTAATGTTTGATTCAAAGTAAAAGTAATAAAAGTATTATTGTCCCTTCAGGAATAACTCCCAAAAAGTTCATTACTGAGAACGATCAGAGACGTGCTTCAAACTCAAGGTTGTATCACTACATAGATAAACCACAACCATTATCACAAATATCGAAAATAATAAAACACCCAGGTAAACACATAACCCTTGATGTTTGACTATATATCATTAAGTAATATTCTAAGTGTTGTTTTTAACGATAAATCAGTGATGTATACCTTTATCATGTATTTGTGTAAGCAGATACGAGTGTATATAAGTCCTTGTGTTTGTGTATTAACAAATGTTGAGTTAGAAAAATACAGACAAGAAAAGAAAGTGAAATCATACTGAACACTAAAAGATGACAGATAGAAGAAAAAATAAAAAAAGAACCCTCCTACCACATTAATTGCCATGCCACCGTGTACCACCAGTCTGTGTAACCCACCAATCGAGCTGTGCTGAAAAAAATTACATTTATCTGGTAAGTAATAATGATATCTAGCTAATAATATTAATTATTAATAGTAACTGAAAATCATTCTTACCTTAATGATGACTAATATAGCCATGGAGTAATCTCTGGGTCTCTGAACAGCTGACCATTGATGTACAGTTTGTCCACCGAGATTGCAGCTCTTCTACCTTCATTTAAATTTTGTTTCCTAATCGGGAACAGAACGCGCCTTCTGCTTAAAATCTCTGCAGGGAATTGATCATTCATACTGAAATTGGTGTCACGTAGTTCCCTACCTCGGCTTTTTACCTGCATTTTTTGTTTATAGTGTTCAAATCTGGCTACAATCGGCCGCGGCCTAGTGTCCCCAGCTTTCTTACCTCCGAGGCGGTGAACTCTGTGAAAAGTGATGGAATTAACCACGTCACTCGTCAACTTCAGCTGAGTCTGCATGAAGGCCCGAACCGAGGTTTCGACGTCTTCATCTGTTTTCTCCGAGATTCCAGAGAAGACCATGTTTTCCCGCATGCTCCGGGATTGTATCTCCAGTATAGATTCTTTAATTTTTCTAATATCACCGGATAGCTGTGATACCTCTTCGGTGAGCGTTTTAACCGTTCCCCTCAGCTGCTGGTTTTCACTAGCTAGCGATGCTACTTGTTGTTGGCTGAACTCCAAAGAAATTTTCAAGTCTTGGAATTCCTTGTGTAGCAATTCCACCAGTGCTAAACGAGCGTCCAAGCTAGTTAATTTACCGTCAATCGACTCCAGGATCTCTTTAAAGCCCGAATTATCAGTAGACGGTGAAGAAGCGCTATCTAAACTACCGTGTCTGTGCCTTTTAGCATTTGGGGTGCTAGCAGCGGCACCGGAAGTAGCATTAGATTTTCCCATGACAACACTTTCGTAACACTCGTCAACAAACAATTCCAGACTTTGCAAAGTTTCTTCTTCCAATTTGTTTGATGGGGGAAAAAAAAGTCAGTTAATAGTATTTAATAATACTAACGACTAATGACTTTTCAACAATATTACATTTAATTATTTTGTTTTTTTTTAACTTATTTTATTTTATACTACATTTAATCAGTGGCGGTTCTAGACCAGTTGTACTGGTGGGGCCAAGCTGGGGCCAGAGGTTTTGTCAGAGGGGCACGTTCATCTCGGAGAAAAAGACAGATTCGAAATCTTACTTGACTCTTATTTTTTTAAAGCAGTGATTAACCATTGTAACCAAAGAAAATAGTTTAAAAAATCAAATGAGAAAAATATAAAACATTTTACACAGTACAGTATTTGTATTGACTGAATAAAATATATTAATAAGCAAATAAAATGATAATGAAAATAATAGGTGAAGTCTTGGTTCAGTTTCTCAGTCCAAAATTATATACAGGTAACAGCATTGGCTAGCTACTATCACAGCAACTGTATTCTGCGATTTTGATGAATACAAAATCACAGAATTTCATGATTTCTGGCATCATGATTTCTGGCAAACCGATCAACAAATGAGTGACTCATTTGTTGATCGGTTTGCCAGAAATTATCAAATTATGTTTGTATTCTGCATCTGTCTGTTAGCAAAATATCTTATGAACAACTGAACAGATTTTGATTAAACTTTCAAGAAATAATCACTGAATGGCTCTCTACGACTGGTTGACTTTTAAAGTACATCCAATTCAAAATGGCTGCCACAGCTAACTGAACAACACAAAATTGACTACAACTCAGTCAATTTGACAAAAAATTGAGATAAAATTTGGTGTGGTAGTAGCTGAGATTCATTCCCAAAGCATAAGCAAAGGACTTTTAGAATGCATAAGATCTTTCTTTAAAATTATAGCGTTATTTATTTAGAATCAATGGTGTTGGTCTGTTAGCAAAATATCTCATGACCCTCTGGACAGATTTTGAAAAATCTTTCAAGAAATAATAAACGGATGTTTCTTTACTGATGATTAACATTTGAGCACAATTGAATTGAAGATGGCTGCAGCAGGCAATTGAAATAAGCCAACTCAAAAATGGTTATAATTCAGTTAATTTTACAGATATGGAGTTAAGTGATTGTTTGTTTAAAGTTATTTTATATATTCTTTTAAATAATGGGGTGATATAAGATTTTTTTCTTCTTTCTGCACTCTTTTCATTCAATGTTTTATTTTTGATGAATTTGTTTTATTTTGTCTCTTTTAAATGAATGAATAAATAAATTAAATTAAATATTAAATGGCTTTACATCTGCTAAGTTCATGGCATAAACCAACACAGACATGTTCCTGTTTTTAGTGTTTACATGGCTTTATATTGTAGCTGTTATGATATGATGCGCAGCCACGGAGCTCCAGGGGGAAGCTGACAGCAGCTGCCCGCAATCAGAGCGCAATTCCCGGCATGAAAAAGAAAAACACACCGCTGAAGCCCAGAGCTCAAATGTCCAACATAAAACTAACTTGACCGCGGTTTAATGTGGCGCTATGGCTCTGCAGACATTGAACGTTGTTGTCTTGCAGTGTTTAAATACTTCCACACAGCAGACACATGTTACTTTGTTACGATGAAAAGTCGGCTACCTGCTAGCTAAGATGCTACTACTCACCCAGTGTTGTCAGAACTTGCGACAGAAACAAGCGTCCAGCGCCATGTAAACATATCCATAACCAATTGTGACCAGCTCCATGTAAAAAATCCATAAACAAACGACCCGCTTTTTGAAAACGATGCCACAACAAACCCAACTGAGTACTCAGTTGTCCTCACGCTTGTAGCTGGCTGCAAACTGTGACATGGATTTCCTGAATGTGAGGCGGGTCTTGTTACTCTGGGTTCATGAGACACGCCTCCGTTCAGGAAATCCATTCCATAGTTTGAAGCCAACGTGCATCATGGATCAGAAAATATCGGCAGGTTGGATCAAAAATCTGATACGTAAATTATGCTGGTATCGGATGGTTTCCGCTTCTTGCTCAGAGGGCGGGCCAGAGGGAGGGCCAGGCTCTGTGATACACGGGCACCGGCCCGTGTGGGCCCGTGTCCAGAACCGCCACAGCATTTAATTAAATCTCTCTAAATCTTTTTATTTTTATTTTTAATCATATAAATATTATTTTACCCAAGCTTTATCATACTCACGCACAGTTTTTTCTCTAACTTCTCAGCAACAGCTCATTGCAGCTCCACACTGTCACACCTGCAGCAATCTGTCACACCTGCAGCCTGACTCTTACAAAAAATCTGAAGTTGGTGAGAGAGGCATTTAATGCAGAGAGCTTGCTTCAACTGGGAGACAGGCTTAGATCATGGTCCAGAAGGAAACAGGGTCAAAACACGAAGAGGCAGAGGTTGAACAAACAGGTCCTGAGGGTAATCCTTACTCAAGGTCCAGTGGGTAGAAACAGGGTTGTGATCCAGGAATCAGAAAAGCAGAGCAAACCAGGTAAGGAGCGAGCAGGCCAGTAAAACCAGGAGACAGGCGTGAGGTCATGAACAGGAGATCAGGTGAGGGCTTGGACAAGGCGTTGGACATCTACTGACTGAAAGTGTTCTACAATCTGGCAGAGACTTGGTGAGGGAGAAGAGCTTATATAGGACAGACAACAGGTGGAACTCGTGAGCTTGATTGCAGCTACAGGCAGGTGAGTGTGGTAGAGTGACTGAACAGGGACTGATGAACAGGCAGACAAGGCAGGGAGCATGAAATGTGACAGAGATGGGACGTAGAGCAAAGAGGACGGTAGCTAAGGCAAAACAGAAGGTGCATGATGAGTTGTATGGGAGGCTGGACACTAAAGATGGCAAGAATGACTTGTACCGATTGGCGAGACAGAGGGATCAGGCTGAAGAAGATGTGCAGCAGGTTAGGCTCATTAAAGATTGTAATGGCAATGTTCTAACAAGTGGAGAGTGTAATGGGTAAATGGAAAGAGTACTTTGAGGAGCTAATGAATGAAGAGAATGAAAGAGAAAGAGTGGGGATCATAGATACTGTGGACCATGAAGTAGAAAGATTAGTGAGGGTGAAGTCCAGAAAGCTCTGAAAAGAATGAAGAAGGGGAAGGCAGTAGGACCTGATGACATACCAGTGAAGGTTTGGAAATGTATTGGATAGCTGACAGTGTGGTTTTTGACCCAGATATTCAATGGCATATTTGAGAGTGATAAAATGCCTGAAGAATGGAGAAGAAGTGTGCTGGTTGAAGTACAGAAAGGGTCAGAAAGAACTTCCTTGTGTCTTTGTGGATTTAGAAAAAGCATCTGACAGAGTGCCAAGAGAGGAGGTGTGGTGTTGCATGAGGAAATCTGGAGTGGCAGAAAAGTACATTAGACTGGTACAGGACATGTATGAAGACAGCAGGACAGTGGTGAGATGTGCTGTAGGAGTGACAGATAGCTTCAAGGTGGAGGTGGGATTGCATCAAGGATCGGCTCTGAGCCCCTTCTTGTTTGCTCTGGTGATGGACCGACTAGCAGATGAGGTCAGGCAGGAATCCTTGATTCCTTTTGAATGTTCCTTTGTACTGAAACTCTGGCACAACAATTTCCTACGGGATCAGTAAAGTTCTATCTTATCTTATCTTATCTTACCTCTTATCTTATACCTGTGGACTCTGATGTTTGCAGATGACATTGTGATCTGTGGTGAGAAAAGGGAACAAGTGGAAGAGAACTTGGAGAGGTGGAGGTATTCACTTGAAAGAAGAGGAATGAAAGTCAGCCGTAGTAAGACAGAGTACATGTGTGTGAATGAGAGGGAGGCTGGTGGAACAGTGAGGCTACAAGGAGCAGAGGTCACAAAGGTGCAGGACTTCAAGTACTTGGGGTCCACTGTCCAGGAAAATGGGGAATGTGGTAAAGAGGTGAATAAGAGAGTCCAGGCAGGATGGAGTGATGGAGAAAAGTTTCAGGAGTGATTTGTGACAAAAAGGTGTCAGCAAATGTCAAAAGAAATGTTTACAAGACAGTGGTGAGACCAGCTATATTGAATGATCTGGCGACAGTGGCATTGACAAAAAAAGCAGGAGAAAGAACTGGAAGTGGCAGAAATGAAGATTTTGAGGTTCTCGTTAGGAGTGACAAGGATGGATAAGATTAGGAATGAGATAATCAGAAGTACAGCACAGGTTGGTCAACTGGGAGATAAAGTTAGAGAGGCCAGACTGAGATGGTTTGGACATGTCCAGAAGAAGGACACTGGTTTGGACATGTTCAGAGGAGGGATTGTGGGTATATTGGTAGAAGGTTGTTAGAAATGCAGCAGCCAGGAAAAAGACAAAGAGGAAGGCCAAAGAGGAGATATATGGATGCAGTTAGAGAGGACATGAAGGTAGTTGGAGTGAGGACAGAGGATGAAGAGGACAGAGAGGGAGGAGGATGACTCGTTGTGGCGAACCCTGATGAAGGAAAATCCAAAAGAAGTACTGGCCACTGAGTAATATTGTGTATGCTGTTCAGTGTCAGGAGGGCTGTGATCAGTCAATCCAAAACTGCCACTCTTTTTACTTTTGTCAGTTTAAAGTAGGTTGACATAATTTTCTTTAAATTTGCTTCAGTCAGTAGAAAAAGTCAATTTTTCATCTGGAGTTTAAACCTGCTCACTTTAGGGGCTAATGAAAGCTGACATGAGGACAGAATCAGTATTCATGAATTTGTCATGTAGCTGACATAAAGCTATTGTTTAGGTGATACAAATGCTAAATAAATGGGAGCCAATTGATCTCATGTCTCATTGATAAAATGAACTCTCTAGGGCAACTTGATTTAATAACAGTATAAAAATAAGATGTGAGCAGTCTGTCTGAGAGAGAAACTGTTTTGCACTTTTTTATGTGTAACTGTTTATGATTTTTCTGGATCATCTGTGTTAACAGACAGTTTGTTTTAAAGGTGATTGAACAATGTTCCATCAAAAGGTTAAGAAATTTAAACACTTTTTTTAATCCTAATTTTTGGTCATATATGACCTTTCTGCAGCACGGTGGCACAACTGATAGAGCTGCTGCCTCTCAGCAAGCAGGTCCCTTGTTCAAATCCCGGTCCGGGGGCCTTTCTGGGTGGAGTTTGCATGTTCTCTCCATGCATGCGTGGGTTTCCTCCGGGTACTTTGGTTTCCTCCCACAGACCAAAAACATGCATGAATGCTGATTGGTAACTCTAAATTGTCCCTAGTTGTGAGTGAGAGTGAATGGTTGTTAGTCTCATTTGTCTCTATGTGTCCCAGTGATGGACTTGCGACCCGTCCAGTGTGTACCCCGCCCCTCGCACAGTGATTGCTGGACATGGGCACCGGTGACCCCTGTGACCCAAAAATGGAAGAAGTGGGTAAAAATAATGGATGGATGGATGGATGGATGGATATGACTTTTCTGAGAACTTGGTCCAGCTTTTATGTCAGTGTCCAATCAGCAAAGGCTCTGCTCTGTGGGGTACCAACCTTTTGGGGCCATTTTAGCCAAGTTGGAAATTGCCCCAGACTGCCTATACTGTATTGCTTTCACATAATTTTTTTTTTGTTTGTTTATTTACAGAATTTGCACTTGTCATTTGCACTATAAGGATGGCATGGTCACACAGTTGGTAGAGCTGCCGACTGTCAGTGAGAAGGTTGCCGGATCAAGTCCCGACCGGAGCATTTTCTGGGTGGAGTTTGCATGTTCTCTCTGTGCATGCGTGTTTTTTTTCCCCAGGTACTCCAGTTTCCTCCCACAGAACAAAAACATGCATGTTAGACTGATTGGTAACGCTAAATTTTCTCTAGGTGTACGTGAGAGACTGAATGGTTGTTTGTCTCATTTGTCTCTATGTGTCACTGTGATGGACTGGAGTCCTGTCCAGGGTGTCCCCTGCCTCTCGCACAGTGATTGCTGGATATGGGCCCCAGTGACTCCTGTGACCTGAGAAGGAAGTGGCGTTTAAAGATGATGAATGGATGGATTTGCTTCATGCAATTACTGCAGGTAGTTATGAGGATTTAGATCAGTTAGGTGAATATTGTTGATCTTGAGAGGATTTCCCCTTTCTCACTTTAGTTTGGAAGAAAAACTGACAATAATTATGTCATGATCTCCGAATCTGAACATTAAAACAAGTTTCCGACAAAAGTGGGGAAAAAAATGGAAAAATGGGGGGAAAAAATCACATAATCAAAGATTTTTACCAGGATAATATGAAGGGAATATCTGTCTGTGAAACAGCAGAAACCTTTTGTCAGTAAATGTAAAGCATGCCGAGTGGCTTGAGATTTTGTATAAAAGTTACAACACAGTGGCATTTGTATTATTTCAGAATAATGAGAGCTGCTGAGATGCAGGTGGAAGTACGACACTATCACACAGCATGTCTCATATTATTGCAGAAATTAAGCAGCTCAACTTTACAGCATGTTGGTGATTGTTTCATTTTTATTAGAGTTTTATATTACCACCGGTCAAAGAGATTAAAAATATGGATTATGTCAACTAGGAGTAAAACTCAAAAAAATTAACGTAATTCTAGACCGTACAGTGACCGAAAAACACAGAACCTCCATCAATGGGTCAGGCTGTATATATTGTATAAAGCATACAACTTTCTGCACATTGTGTCTCAGTCACAACTTGTAAACAATTACAGCAAGGTAAAGTTAATATAGTACACTCTGTCTAACAGAGAGGATCTCATTAACATCAGTGTTTTCTCCTGAGCTGTACATTACATTAACCCACAACTGTTTTACCAAATGTGATCAGTTTGTGAAGTGGGTCAGGGACCAGGTGGAATAAACTGAGCACATTGGGTTTTATGAGAGCATGGTGGAGCTTTTAACTCACTCCACTGGGTCTAAAAAGCAGAGGTTATGGTGCCGCTTTGACTTGCTTTTAGGAATTTTGTGAATTCCTTCATGAAGTCACCTCTGATACAGATTCTTAATATACAGTTAAAAGAAGTAGTTACTGACCAGACATTTACAGTATTTACCTATCGCTTGTCAGGGTCAGTGAAAGGTCAAACCCAGACAGACATGAGAGCTCTGGTAAAAACTAAAAACTTCAAGGACAAAAATTAAATAAACCATGAAAGGAGTAACACTAACCCTAGAATGTTCCTGGAGAAACTTTGATGGGGGCTGTCAGGCTTCTGCCAATTTAAATTCTTGATTTGATAGTAAATGGTGTTAGGTTCCCTTATCAGTCAGTTTACTGCGTTGCAACATATGACATATAGGAATTGTGCCCCTGCGCAGTTCACCTGAAGTAATACA
>JBBPBX010026094.1:21058-38368 GCA_038048925.1 Garcialebias charrua
TGGTGCCCTGTGCGAGCAACCCCAACGGCGTCACCCCCCCCCCCACACACACACACCACCTTGCTAGGCTGCCAGTGGGGGTCTTCTCCCAGAAGATTTTGAATAAAATAGATGCCATTTCCTGCATTCTGGTGTATTTTAATGGGTTGTTCAACATCTAGTTTTACCTACATATATAAACTATTCAATAAATATTTTAGAGTTAATGGCAGGCATTACACATTATGAACATTATTCAAGAATTGTTTTATATGAACATAAGATACTAGCAATAACAGCATTGTAAGAGGGGGACAGTTGAACACAGAGGCCTCCACTTCTGTTTAATGATGGACGGGTTCTTTTCACAAAGATGACCTCCTTTACTCCTCTTTCAAACCATCGTTCCTCTCTATCAAGGAGGAAAGATGACTGAGTTTGTCACAGCTCCTCAGACTGAAGAAGTCTTTTTAATACAAAGAAGAATCTGTCCAGAGGACTAAATTTATTGAGCCTGCATCAGGACAATAATCTGAAAAGCTTTAGTACATTTTATATGGAAAACACATTTTGACTTAACCAATTAATATATTTTCAATGGTAAAATATGCAGGTTTATTTCATATTACGTTCATACTAGGGGTGTAACGATACACAAAACTCTCGAGACGAGACGAGACAAATTACAGAGTTCGCGAGAATGAGACGAGATTTTAATGTTAGTTCAAGAAAACTTCAAAGATCGGTTTTATGCCGCAAAAAGGCTTTTATTCTGTTTTAACATGTATTACAAACTCAACTGATGTCTTCATTTTACTGATTGAATCTCCTTAGACCTTAGAACGTTCAACTTTGTTTAAAAAAATAGATATTCACGCAGGACTTTCCAAAAATTGAACATAAATATCCGCATCAGCACTGACTCTGCAGCCGTCACTCACCAGTGTTGCCAGATTGGGCGGTTCACCGCGATTTTCCTTCTGACTTTTGCGGGTAGAGATTGCTTTGGGTGGGTGGGACTCTATCTGGCAACACCGGTCACACCGGTGTTTACACGCGTGTCTTTACATTCGGGGCAGCGTCGGGACCCTCCATCAATGTAGAGGCGTCTGCGGCACCGGGACCCTCCATCAGTAGTTGGGGCGTCTTCTATAGCAACTTCATCCGGCGAAGCCATGCTGTCCGTGACGCTGACTTGCTAGGGGCTCTGCTAGCATTAGCATTAGCGACTCGCGAGACAACGTTACCTCTCAACGAGAGATATCGCAGGAGTTTAATATCGCGAGATCTCGTACAACAAGATCTCGTTACACCCCTAGTCATACTATTCCCTTTTATTGCAGGCTTTATGTATTTATTATCTTACTTTTAATGATAACAATATAATGAGTCACTGCTGTCATTTAGAAAGTGATTATATCGGAACTAATGCTTGTTTGTTCACACACAGTTACAGCTCACCTGTTCCTTTATACTGACAGGAACAATCCCCTCACCACTCTCTGCTCCTGACACCAAATCACATTTTAAAATTTGTCATAAAAAACAAATCTCCCCTTTTTACAAAGACATGATCAATTCAGGCTAGTTTCATTAAAGAGTTGAACAGGGCTCTCAGGGCACTTTTCATATATAACAGGTCTTCACCAGACTCACATATTATTTAAACTTGATAAATAACTTGAACGGTGTTTTGCAGCAAAGTTCAACATCATCATGTCTCACCTGTTGTTTGTACATTTAGCTGCGTCTGTTTCCAGAATATTTCTCTTTTTAATCCTTCTCTTCTCCTTTATCTCTGTTCCATCTTTCCCCTGACCGCACGTAACAAAAAACAAAACTGAAAGTGGAGGAGGTGCATGGTGCACCCCAGCAGCTGCTGCAGTGATTAAATTGAGGACATGTGAATAAATGAATGGTGGGGCGGCCCAGGAGCAGTGCGGTAGTGTTGTTCTGTGTTATGTTGTTAAAAACAAATGTTGTAAAAGATTTAAAAAAAATTAAAAAACATGGAGCGGCTTCTCCTCTTATGCCGCCCCCTGCTGGTGGCCGCCCTGTGCAGCTGCACAGTTCGCACATGGGACGGAACGCCTCTGGACATGACAGGGTCCGCTATGATACGTCTTTTTTGAACTGTTCCAGTGATGACCTTTACTGACCTCTCAGTAAACAGTAAAGCAGTGTTGTATCTTTACAATATGTTTTATAATATGTTTTATAATCCATCCATCCATCCATCCATCCATTTTCTTCCGCTTATCCGGGGTCGGGTCGCGGGGGTAGCAGCCTAAGTAGGGAGGCCCAGACTTCCCTCTCCCCAGCCACTTGGAGCAGCTCCTCTGGGGGAATCCCAAGGCGTTCCCAGGCCAGCCGAGAAACATAGTCCCTCCAGCGTGTCCTGGGTCTTCCTCTGGGTCTCCTCCCGGTGGGACATGCCCGGAACACCTCACCAGGGAGGCGTCCAGGAGGCATCCTAACCAGATGCCCGAGCCACCTCAACTGGCTCCTCTCGATGTGGAGAAGCAGCGGCTCTACTCCGAGTCCCTCCCGGATGACCGAGCTTCTCACCCTATCTCTAAGGGAGAGTCCAGACACCCTGCGGAGAAAACTCATTTCAGCCGCTTGTATCCGAGATCTCGTTCTTTCGGTCATAACCCAGAGCTCATGACCATAGATGAGGGTGGGAACGTAGATCGATCGGTAAATTGAGAGCTTTGCCTTTCGACTCAGCTCTCTCTTCACCACGACAGACCGGTACAGCGCCCGCTTCACTGCGGACGCTGCACCTATCCGCCTATCGATCTCACGCTCCAGTTTTCCCTCATTCGTGAACAACACCCCGAGATACTTAAACTCCTCCACTTGGGGAAGGACCTCCTCCCCGACCTGGAGAAGGCATGCTACCCTTTTTTTATAATCTAATTTTTTTATAATATAATGTTTTATAATCACATATGTTATATGCTGTGTTAGTGTTTAATGTGAAGCATTACTGTGTCAATTCTGCAAATGTACGGGGTGTCTAATAAGTGTCAGAGATGAATGATATGTCAAACTGACTTGTTTAGTTTTGTGTTAGATTGAGAAGCAGCTAAAATCTCTAAACGAGCGTCTGTATGTCTGCACTTTCAGACACTTTTCCTAAAACAGTTCTCTCTGTTTTCTAAACAGACTTTCTGTTGACCTTGAAGTTTTCGCTTCACATTTCACTCTCCTCGCTTGGCCCACGGACCAATGAGCAAACTGTGTTTCTATTCTCAACAATTTTGAAAAAAGCGTTTTGTTTCCGGAACGCTTCAGAGTTGGAATGGACAGAGAGCTGAAAGCTCTCTGTATTGACCGCTGATTAAGCTGCAGTCACGAGTCAAAGGCTTATCAGTTGGAACTTGTGGACATCTCCATCAAGTTCACCGAGCAAAAGCTCTCCATGACTGTCTTGAGGAACGCTTTATTTTGAAAACTAACCAGGACGTGCCATTGTCTTTGACGGAGAAAGCAGGCGTCACGACACGTAGAGTCCATGAACATATCGAGGTACAACCGGACTTCATGGGCCTAGAACCTGTGGAGCTGAGATTGCTTCTACAACTCTACCAACCGAGACGAACGTCCAACAGGTACAGAGTTGCTGATGTTTTCTGGATCGTGCTGTGGAGTCGAGCTAGTTTTCGTATGGAGAAGTGTCAGTTCTGGTTAAACTCAAAATAGATAACTTCCTCTTAAATCTCTCCAACCTCTCCCTATTCCTCTTAAACCTCTCCTTTATTTCATTCTAAGCTGGTAACTACATTTTTAAGCTAAAGAACCTTCAGAATAAGTATTAGTCATCATTACTTATGTCTGTTGTTGCAATTTAAATGTGCTGACGTGTTAAATTGCAAGAAAGTGAAATCCGTCAATCAAGTGTAATGGTGTTAATTTTAGTTGATTTATTTTAAATAAAAGGTAGTGTCTTTTGGCATATTGACTAAAATCAACGTCTCTTTGTCACTTAATGGCTTTATGGTTTATTTGTCCATCATAAATGATCATAGAAATATTGGGTAAACCTGAAAAGAAAAGAATCCGTGAAATACTATTCAATCTGAATAAGTAAGTAATGAAGGTAAAGGGTGTCAGTTTAATACTGACCCCCTAAATATCTTTACATAAGAGACGGTGACGTATCACGTTCGGTCTCTTTTTGCCCTTCACCTTACTTCACACCTGAACTTCGCGGGACACCGTCACGAGTGACTGAACCGCCCGACCAAGAGGTGAACGCACTCCCTACCAAGGGCGTCACTGAAGACTTCCCTGCGAGCACTTCGTTTAGCCACCGTTAACTAAGTGTCGTCAACGTTTTTAGCATCGGCTAAACGTCTATCTCTGCTGTTTTGTCGCCCAGTTTAGCAGGACGCTAACTGCGCCATGCGCCTACCTGTTAGCTAACGGAGCTAACGGGTTAGCTCACACAAACAGTACAGCAAGAAGAATTATTCGAACCCTGTTTAGCTATCGCTAACTGGCTTCCAGTCAACACCTTTTCTCGACCATGGCTCATGAGAAAGGCAAAAGGAAATCGAAGAACTCCAACAAGGCCGGCAGACCAACGAGCCCTGGGTCTCTGCCTGGTGGCGCTGCTAACTGGCTAGCTCCCCACGGTTAGCTCGGCTAACTGGGGGCTCCCACGAAGAGCGTGTGGATGACGTGAGCTTGTTTAGCATTGCTAACACGATTAGCGCTGCTAACGAACGGACGACGAAGGACTTTATTTGTAAGTTATGATAAAGACGGCTTAGTCTAGCTTGCTAACTAACCTTGTTTTTCTGTCTGTTTTGCTAACCTGTGTAGCCGAATCGACGAAGGGGTTCATCCCACAGCTTGCTAACTGAGTTTGTCTGCCAATTGCTGTAGGCTCGACAGCCCGTTTAGCCTCGCTAACTGGCCCACGAGTACCTCCCCGAGTCCCCGTTTAGCCCCTGCTAACTAGGAGGTTCTTCAAATAGCACAGTCCAAGAGGAAGTCTTCTGCCTTATTACCGTTTTAGCTCCGCTAACTGGTAGTTTCTCTCACCGTGACGCTGAGAGCTTATCCAACCACAGGGCTAATGAAAAGCTCTCAGACGTTAACCACGTCGAAGTTCAAGGAACCCCGAGGGAATGAACAGGGACGAGCATATGGAATCTCCTCCAGACAAAAGAGAAGCTAACAGTTGCCCCTGACGAAACCTCAGATGACGGAGCAAGGCGTCGAAGAGGGAGCAAAGGACTTCTCACAATAATAATAATAATAATGAAATCGATTTATAACGCACTTTTCATTAGTGAAAATCTCAAAGAGCTACACACATTGAATGCTACACACATTCATACATCGGTAGCGGCAGACTACCATGCAAGGTGCTTTCCAGTCCTACCGGGAGCAACTCGGGGTTAAGTGTCTTGCCCAAGGACACAACGACACATGGTGTGGGGAACCGGGATTCGAACCGCCAACCTTCCAATCGGGGGATGACTGCCATTACCACTACGCCACGGTCACAAGAGGCTGCAGCGGTGCCTGTCGAAGCAGACAGCTCCACTCCAGCTTGGGTCAACCTGTGCCGCAGAGCGGCCGAGTCTCTCAAGGTGCCGTGGCCTGCACCCCTACCACGACAACATCAGTCAAGGTTGGTGGGAAACTATTTCCTCCAGAGGTAACAAACCTCGGTGAGGCCCGACATGCCAGTGTTCCCAGATTTTTTAACTGAGTCCACGTGGTCAAGGTCGGCACCCAAGGTAGCCACTGTCCCTCCCCTTCTCCCAGTTCCGGACTAGAGAGCAGGGAGCCGACGGATTTGTCTCACATCCAAGACTTCAGCCAAAAATCCCTACCCAACAAACAACGTTGTTTTCAGCAGTGCCGCTGGAAAAGACCTAGCGCGCACAGTGTCTTGCGGCTCGTACGCTTAACACGGCCTCAATGCTACAGGCGTACCAGGCAGAGAAACTGCAGGAACTGCAGGAGGCCACAAACTAAAAGGAAAAAGACAACAGAGCCGTTAGAAGAAGCCCGCAGGATGGTAGACTTTATTTTCCGCCTGTCGGGCGCAGCAGCAATCACTCTGGGTAAAAGCAGGGCTGAAGCGGTTGTCGCACAGCGACATTGGTGACCAACATGCTCACCGATCAGAGCATTTCCACCTACTGTGAAAAAGGAAAGCCGCACATATTCAAACCACTTCAAAGTCCAAGAGACCCTGGTGGAAGGGACAAATCTGTTTGTTAAAACACAAAAACATGTTCGCCTGTTTGTGCAATCAAAACAAAATGTTGTTTCAAGCACCAATAAAACCATAGCAGGCATTTTCACCCATCGGGAAAAAGAAAAACCAAACTTCTACCACCAGTATCTGTGTTAAAGAAACCCAGATTAACTGGTTCAGAACATTTAAACACACAAAAACTCTCAAACTGTAAATCCTGACCATTTCCTTCAATACACTGTTATGGCTTTTGGCATGTGTAACGCACTGACTACTTTCCAGCGTCTTGTCAACACTGTCCTAAAGTCAAGTCAAAAGTCAAAGTCAACTTTATTGTCAGATCTGCAATATGTAATGTACAGGACATACACAGGACCGAAATTGCGTTTCTCTCAGTCCCTAAGTGGTATAGACAACTGCAATGCCTACTTGGATGACTTGATTATTTAAACTATATCATGGGAGGAACACCTTAAAGTACTTGATCAAGTATTCACCCATTCAGCCAGGCATCACTAACTAATCTTGCTAAGTGTGAGTTTGGAAAAGCTACTGTGACATACCTAGGTAGAGAGGTAGGTCAAGGTCAGGTGAGACCTGTTGATGCCAAGGTAATGGCCATATTTGAGTATCCCATACCCAAAACCCGTAGAGCTTTACGCAGATTTCTGGGTATGGCTGGCTACTACAGGAGCTTTTGCCATAATTTTTCATCTGTAGCTCATCCCTTAACCAGACTGCTTAGTCCCAGTACCAACTTTGGCTGGACACCTGAGTGTCAACAATCATTTGATACTATTAAGGCCCTCCTTACTCATGCTCCTGTACTTGCTGCTCCAGATCTCTCTAAGCCTTTTAAACTTGAAGTTGATGCTAGTGCTTTGGGGGCTGGTGCAGTATTGCTGCAGGAGAACAGTAATGGCATTGATCATCCGGTGTGTTATTTCTCTAGAAAGTTCAATAAACACCAAATTAATTACTCCACCATTGAGAAAGAAACTTATGCCTTGTTACTCTCTCTCCAGCATTTTGAGGATTATCTCGGCTCTAGTCTTTGGCCAATTGTTGTGTACACTGACCACAATCCCATTGTGTTCCTATCTCGTATGCGGAACCACAATCAACGGCTCATGCGGTGGGCCTTGCTTGTCCAAGATTTGAAATTGGACATTCGTCACAAAAAAGGGACAGAAAATATTATGGCAGACGTATTGTCCAGGTTTGAAATGTAAGCCTGTGTTTTATTATATGGGCTTTTGTTTTAAGGGGAGGGGTGTTACGGCCCCAGGCCTGTACTGCCTTTCTTCTTTGTAGTTTTGCTGTTTTCTTTTTCTGTAATGTCTGTTTGCTGCTGGCTCGCTGCCCCCATCTACTGGTGGACTTTCGACCAAGCCTTCAATACTCACCTGTCCAAAGATGATTGGTTATGAGGTTTGGACAACACCACTCATTCACCAGGAACTGCCAATGAGGAGACCAGAAGGAGGAAGATTATCATAAAAGCCAGCCCAGACCTTCAATCAATGCTGCTGTGCTTAGTGTACAGTATGCCAACTTTTGGTGGTGCAGCCAAATTGTTTGAGACTGTGTGTAGCTTTGTCTTACTAGTTCTGAAAGACTGTGGCCTGTGTAGCAAAGACACTTTGGTATGAGATTTTATTCTCATTGTGGAGCCACTTGTGTTAGTTCAATCATTGTTAGTTGGGTTTCTGTATTTTTGTTTGGTTTAGAAATTTCATTCTTGTTTTCAAGCAGCTGAGTCATTGTTCAGGACAAGGACATTAAGTTGTGTGAAGAACGCCAGCTATTGCTGTGTTTCTGTTTAGTATTTTGAAAACTCAGCCTAAAATAAATTGTTACTTTATTTTTTTACACAAACTTTTGTCATGTCATTTATGTTACGTCCAAAACGAGCCTGGACGTAACAGTAATAAAGAGAAATTGTTGTTTGCACATGACAATAAAGTCTCAAACTGCTCAAAATGTTCTGTTTCACGACTGAGCATTAAAGGGAAAACCCCACCATTTTTAAATGCAAACAGAGTCAATAAAGAGCGCGGGGAGCCGTCTCACACAGTCGGCCAACACCCCTCTAATAAGACTCTACCTGTCAAAGGGCCCAATGAGCCCACACGGGGGGGCAGGGGGCGATCTGTCACAGTCAGACCCCTCGCCCCCACCAGAGGGACAAACAAGCCCTCACCCGAGCTGAGAGGAGGGGGCCACTCACACACCCCCACCTCTCCTGACTCAAATGAAGTCTCGAGTGAACATGCCCTTCAGGCTCGCCGCTCACGCAAGAGCCTGGGTAGCGTGCAGCCCATCACAATAGGTCATGGGTACCGTAGTTCACGGATACAGACTACAATTCTTCAGACGTCCCCTCCCCTTCTCGGGGGTGATTATGTCAACAATAAGCTCAGCTCGCGTCCCTATCCTAAGAGAGGAAATACGCTCGCTGCTTCAAAAAGGAGCAGTCCGGGCTGTTCTTCCGCAGGAGGTAAATAAAGACTACTACAGCAAATAATTTTTGATCCCAAAGAAAGGGGGAGGCCTGAGGCCCATCCTAGATTTAAGACTTTTGAACAGACGACTGAGATTGTTCAAGTTCAAAATGTTAACATTGCGTCCGGTGATTTACTCTGTACACCCGGGGGACTACTCTTGCACTGTGGACTTGAAAGATGCATATTTCCATATCAGCATCCTGCCAAACCACAGAAAATTCCTGCGTTTTACATTTGAGAATGCAACGTACAAATATTTAGTCTTCCCTTTCGGCCTCTCGACCGATCCGAAGGTATTTACAAAATGCCTCAAAGCTGCCCTAGCTCCCATGAGGATCCAGGGCATCAGGGTTATGGATTATCTGGATGACTTATTGATATTGACGAGCTCCATGGAGCAAGCAAGGTTACATAGATCGAGTGAGGTCACACCTACAATCCATGGGGTTTGTGATAAACTCAGAGAAAAGTCAGTTGTCCCTATCCCAGGACATTGTTTTCCTGGGATTGAGGCTAAACTCTGTTCTATACAGAGCAAGACTTTCAGAAAAGCGGATATCAGACATCTAGCTCTGCTTGGCCTGCTTCCAGCTGGACAAGACAGTGACACTCAAGCTCTGCCAGCGTCTTTTGGGCCTCATGGCAGCAGGAATTACTGCAATTCATCAGGGCTTATTAAATATGTGTCCATTTCAGATTTGGACACACAGACATTAGTAACTCGCCCCCCACAACAAACGGGGGGTTCAGAGTTGACGCAGACTGTCTGAAAGCCCTGCAGCCATGGAGAAACACTGCTGCACTCAGCAGGGGTGTTCCACTGGGCAGAGTGTTATCTCGGACCATTGTGACGACAGACGCCTCAAAGTTTGGGTGGAGGAGGTCTTTGCCAAAATCAGCACACCAGAGGTGTGTGGTATCAGCAGGAGGCTCAGCTCCACATCAATCAGCTGGAGCTGAAAGCTGTGTTGCTGTCTCTCAAACACTTTTACAGGAAGGGTCTGATCATACGTCAACAGGGAGATCAGGTGGGGCTGAGGGCAGCCAGAAACAACCTGGACTAGGGCATCAGAAAGGCAAAGAGGCAGTATTCCGGGAAAATAGCTCACCGTTTCAAGGACAGCAGGGATACACGCAGTCTGTGGCAGGGAATACAGACCATCACAAACTACAAACCATCCCCCCAGACCTGTGACAGCTCAGCCTCTGCGCTGAATGAACTGAATGAGTTCTTTGCTCGGTTCGAGGCAAGTAACAGCACACCAGCACATAAACTCCCCCCCTCTCCTGATGGCCAGGTGCTGACGCTGTCCTCAGACAGCGTAAGGCGATCATTCATCAAGATTAACGCCCGGAAGGCCTCTGGTCCTGACAACATACCTGGTCGTGTGCTGAAGGACTGTGCAGGGGAACTCGCAGCGGTCTTCACGGACATCTTTAACATCTCACTGAGCCAGGCCATCGTCCCCACCTGTTTCAAAGCCACCACCATCATCCCTGTCCCAAAGAAGGCAACGCCCGCATGCCTCAATGACTATCGCCCAGTAGCACTCACCCCCATCCTGATGAAGTGCTTTGAACGGCTAGTCATGAAAAGCATCACATCTGTCCTCCCTGCCTCCCTGGATCCCTTCCAATTTGCATACCGACCTAATCGCTCAACCGACGATGCCATCTCCTCTGCCCTTCACACAGCTCTCACACATCTGGACACGAAGGACTCCTATGTTAGAATGCTGTTCATCGACTTCAGCTCGGCATTCAACACCATCATCCCCCAACAGCTCATCCTTAAACTGGACAGTCTGGGGCTGAACACCTCAATGTGTAACTGGCTGCTAGACTTCCTGACCGGGAGACCACAGACAGTGCGGGTCGGGAGTAACACATCTAGCACCATCACATTGAACACAGGGGCCCCACAAGGATGTGTGCTGAGCCCCCTTCTATTCACCCTGCTAACACACGACTGCACACCATCGTACAGCTCCAACCACTTCATCAAGTTTGCGGACGACACAACAGTGGTGGGTCTCATCAGCAACAACGATGAGACGGACTACAGGAACGAGGTGAGCCGCCTGGCCTTGTGGTGCGGACACAACAATCTCACTCTCAACGTGGAGAAGACAAAGGAGATTGTTGTGGACTTCAGGAAGAGGGATGCCCAACATGCCCCTCTGACCATCAACAGCACCGCAGTGGAGAGAGTAGACAGCACCAAGTTCCTGGGAGTGCACGTCTCAAAGGACCTGTCCTGGAGCAGGAACACTGCAGCACTGGCAAAGAAGGCTCACCAGCGTCTCTACTTTCTCCGCAAGCTGAAAAGGGCTGGAGCTTCAACCCCCATCATGAGCACCTTCTACAGAGGTGCCATAGAAAGTGTCCTGACCAGCTGCATCACTGTGTGGTTTGGTGCATGTACTGCATCCTGCCGCAAGAGCCTCCAGCGCATTGTGAGAGCAGCTGAGAAGATCGTGGGCACCTCCTTGCCCTCACTGCAGGACTTACACAGCAAACGCCTCACTCGGAAAGCCCACTGCATGGCAGGTGATCCCACACACCCACTACACAGCTGCTTCAGACTGCTGCCATCAGGGAGGAGACTGAGGAGTCTCCAGGCTCGAACCAGCAGACTGAGAGACAGCTCTGTTCATCAGGCAGTCAGGATGCTAAACACTCTGCCTGCTCTGCCCCCCCTCCCATTTGAACTGCCTTAACACTAAAACTTTCTCACACATTACCACACAACACAAAGATTTTAACACTGGACTCTGTGTCATCAAACGGGTTATTCACTAAACTCTCGGTCATGTGCTCATACAGTTTGCACTACTTCTCATACTTGCACTAATGTTTGTATTACATCACTGCCTATAGTCATAATACTGTTTACATTCTCTGTTTACATTTATTAATACTGTTTACTTTTATTACTACTGCTTACATTTAATTACTACTGTTTACATTTACACTACTCTAATATCTACACCACTGCTGATACATATACAGTGTGCTCTGAACGGTCTTATTTAGGGATGCCCAATGTGCCTTACTGCATATGCCACTTTTTGCCTCTATAACAACATCAACTACTACCTCATACATATACTGTGTACATTAACTCATACGTTGCTTTGCCACTTTGCAAATGTCAATGCTAGAAACCTTTAGTTTATTTTAGTTATACTTTTTATACTCTTTTTTATACTAGTATGCAAAAACTCAGGACAGTATTATGTTCATTAAATGTTTAATGTTTTAGTTTTAGTTTTAGAGTTGGTGTAAATTTTCATACTCTTATACCACTATGCAAAAACTCAGGACAGTGTTAGTTTTACTATTTTATGCTTATGTCTATTATTATATGTTTCAGTGTTTCAATGTTTAGATGTTTACTGTTGCACCGAGGGACTGAGAGAAACGCAATTTCGGTCCTGTGTATGTCCTGTACAGTACATATTGCAGATCTGACAATAAAGTTGACTTTGACTTTTGACTTTGACTTTGAACATGTTTTGATAAGATCGGACAACAAGTGCGTGATCGTGCACGTCAACAGAGAAGGGGGACACGACCCCCCCCCCCGCTACTGACCCAGAATCTTCTCAAATGGTGCAGCTCATGAGTGCTGTCACTCAGAGCAACACACCTGCCGGGGGAGCTGAACTACGGGGCAGACGCTCTCTCAAGAGGAGTGCCCCTCCCCACAGAATGGCGTCTTCACCCACGTATCGCGAACCAGATATGGACACGATACGGTAAAGCAGATGCAGATCTCTTGCGTGCAGGGACAACGCCCACCTTGCTATGTTATAATAATAATAATCATTTTATTTAAAAGCGCCTTTCAGGACACACAAGGACACTTAACAAACCAATACAGTGTAATATAGATCAAACATTATCAGTGACAAATTGAAATATAAAATACATAAAGGATATAAAATGGAAGATAATAAAAATACATTTAGTAAAGTTAATGATAAGCTAGTCTGAAGAGATGGGTTTTCAGGGTAGTCTTTAACAAAGAAAGGGAGGTGGTGTTTCAAAGGTCTGGCGGTAGAGCGTTCCAGAGGTGAGGGGCAGAGCAGGTGACGGCCCTGCTCCCCATGGTGGAGAGGCGGTCAGAGGGTACATGGAGATGTAGCGAAGAGGAGGATCTGGGAGAGTGTGATGGGATGGAGATTTGTAGGAGGTCAGATAGATAAGGAGGGGCAAGATTGTGGATAGATTTGAACGTGAGAAGTAGAATTTTGAAGATGATGCATGATTTAACCAGGAGCCAGTGGAGCTGTTGCAGGACAGGAGTGATGTGGTTATAGTAGGAGGTTTGAGTGATGACACGGGCAGTTGAGTTCTGGACCATCTGTAACTTGTGGAGAGATTTGTTGGGGAGGCCGTAGAGAAGGGAGTTGCAGTAGTCAATACGGGAAGTCACAAGGCTGTGCACCAGGATGGCTGTGGAGCGGGGTGTGAGAGAAGGACGGAGACGGTTAATATTACGGAGGTGGAAATAGGCAGACCGAGTAATATTGTTGATGTGTGAAGTGAAGGAGAGAGTGGTGTCGAGGATGACACCGAGGCTCTTGACCTGAGGGGAGGGGGATAGCAGAGAGTTGTTAAGGGGGACGAGAAGATGTTCTGATTTTGAAATAGAGTTTTTGGTACCAACAAGAATGATTTCTGTTTTGTTGCTGTTTAGTTGAAGGAAATTGTTAGAAAACCAGTGATTTAGCTCATTGAGACAGTCGGTGAGGATGGAGGGTGGGTGGGTGGAGTTAGGTTTTGTTGACAAGTAGAGCTGCGTGTCATCAGCATAGCAGTGGAAACGGATGCCGTATTTGCGGAAGATGTGACCTAGAGTCCAGTATCTCCAGTGTGAGATATCCACACTTGGACTAAGCCCCTCCATTTGTAACTGGGTACTAGACTTCTTAATAAACAGACCTCAGTCCGTAAAGATCCACAACTTCTCCTCCTCCACCATTACCCTCAGCACTGGCTCTCCTCAAGGATGTGTGTTGAGCCTCCTTCTGTTCACTCTGCTCACATATGATGTGCAGCTACCCATCCAGGTTGTCATATTGTAAAGTTTGCAGATGATACAGCGGTGGTGGGATGCATCACAAACAATGATGAGTCCAGCTACAGGCAGGAGGTGGAACACCTGGAGAGCTGGTGCAAAGAGAATAACCTTCACATGAATGTGAAGAAGACAAAGGAGATGATTGTGGACTTCAGAAGGAACAAACAAACCCACACCCCACTGAACATAGGTGGATCAGTGGTGGAAGTGGTCTCCAGCTACAAGTACTTGGGGGTACACTTGAATGATAATCTCAGCTGGACCAACAACACCACCAGCCTGATCAAGAAAGGTCATCAGAGACTCTACTTCCTCAGACGGCTGAGACGAGCTGGTCTGAGTAGCCCAGTCCTCACCTCCTTCTACAGGTGTGCAGTGGAGAGCATCCTGTGCTCCAGCATCAACGTGTGGCATGGGGGCTGCACAGTTGCAGAAAGAAAAGCTCTGCAGAGAGTGGTGAAGGCTGCACAGAGGTCTGTTGGAGTCAGTCTCCCCACCATCACAGACATTTACACTTCGAGATGCAGGAAAAGAGCCACCTGCATCATGAAAGACCCCACTCACCCAGCACACACACTCTTTGCCCCACTCCCCTCAGGACGGAGGTTGAGGAGCATCAAATGTAGAACCACTAGACTGAGGAACAGCTTCTACCCTGAGGCTGTTAGACTCATGAATAAATAAATAATAAGAATAATCACTGTGAAATATCACATCATGCTGATGCTGATCTGTTTTCTTGTTGTTGTGTTCACCTGTGACCATCTGCTCATAATGACTCATGTTTGTGCTACTGTTTGTAATGATGTTTTTCTATTAATCTAGGGCTTAGTGTATTTCTAGTTGGATGTTTTTCTTAGTTCATATCCTAGATGTTGTTACTGTTTTTCTCTTACATTTTGTTGCTGGATGTAACTGGGACCCTGTGTACATAATCTCATTTCATTACATGTACTACATGCGGTGCAAATGACAATAAAGACTCTCTGACTCTCTGACTAGAGGAAGGAGGTAAATGATGAAGAGGAGGGGTCCGAGGACAGAGCCTTGGGGGACACCCGTGGAGACAGGGGAAGACTGGGAATGGAAGGATTTAAGCTGAATGAATTGAGTGCGGTCAGAGAGATAGGAGTTGAACCAGTCTAACGTGGTACCTGAGATGCCAATGGACGTTAATCTGTTGAGGAGGATAGAATGACAGATGGTGTCGAAGGCAGAGCTTAGATCCAGAAGAATGAGGATGGACAGAAGACCAGAGTCAGCAGCAAGAAGGAGGTCATTAGTAATTTTTACTAGAGCTGTTTTGGTGCTATGGTGAGGGCAAAATCCAGATTGAAACTCTTCATAAATGTTGTTGTTGGACAGGTGAGAGTGAAGTTGACTAGCAACAGTTTTTTCAAGGATCTTGGAGATGAAGGACAGATTGGAGATCGGGCAAAGATTATTGAAGTTGGTAAAGTCAAGACCTGGTTTCTTGATGATGGGGGTGATGGCATCAGATTTGAAAGCTGTGGGAACAATGCCAGTGGTTAGGGAGGAGTGGATGATATTAGTGATGATAGGGAGCAGAGACGGGAGACAGGATTTAACAAGAACTGTGGGAAATGGGTCAAGTTGACAGTATGAGGACTTGGACTTACTGATAATGTCAGCAATGTTATCAGCAGGGGGAGGGAGAAGACAGAGAAAGGGAGGGAGGGATGGAGGGAGGGAGGGGGGAGTTCAATATGGATGCTGGGGACAGTATTTGGACCAAGGTATTTATGAATTGAAATAATCTTTTCATTGAAATATGACATCAGGGCGTTGCAAAATTCTGTGGAAACCATGTGAGAGGGTAGAGAGTTAGGAGTTGAGACAGAACGGTGGAGGAGAGAGAACAATGTTTTAGAATTACCAACATTAGAACTGATGATGTCAGAGAAGTAGCTGGATTTGGCTTGAGAAATACTATTCTTGTAATGGATAAGGTGGTTTGCAAAAAGTTCCTTGTGAATTGTGAGACCGGATTTTTTATAAAGACGCTCTAGCCGCCGACCTTTGGTTTTCAGGGAGCGGAGTTCTGGAGTGAACCAAGGTACGGAGTTGGAGAAGGAAACAGTCCGGGTTTTCAGGGGAGCAACAGAGTTAAGTATGTTGGTGAGGCTGGTGTTGTATAATTTGACAAGATCATCTGGGTTCGAGGAGTTGAAAGTGGAGAGGGTATTATTAATATGAGATAAAAGAGTGTCATGGATGATATTCTTGATATTATGGAAGGAAAAAGTGTGTTGAGGTTTATCTGAGGAAAATTTAAGATTAACATTGAATGAAATCATCAGGTGATCAGTAAATGGAAGTTCATCAGAAGAACAGTTAAGAGGAGAAAGTCCGGAGCAGCAGAGTAAGTCCAGTGTGTGGCCCATCTTGTGTGTTAGAAAGTTGATGAATTTTTGAAAGCCGCAGCTGTCCAGGCAAGATGTGAAGTCTTTGCAGAGGGGGTTGTTTACTTCATCCAAATGAATGTTGAAATCGCCCAGCAGGATGACATTGGGCGAAAGAGCTGTTAGATGACCCATTAATGCAGCAAAGTCATTCATGAAGGAGCTGTTCACTTTTGGATGGCGATAGATAGTGGCAACAACAGTGGGGGTGGGGCCAGCGAGCAGGTACACAGTGTGTTCAAAGGAGGAGGATGGAGGAATGTGAACCGGAGTGACCTTCCAGTTCTCGCGGTGAATTATCGCAAGACCTCCGCCTCTGCCTGAGGCCCGGTGCAAACAAAGCCCGGTAGAGTGGACTCGTTCAGATGAAAAAAGTTGTTTTGTTGTTGCCACGTTTCTGTTAAACAGAAGAAATACAGTTTTTGGTCAGATATTATATCGTGAACAATCTGACCTTTGCCCGTGAGGGAGCGAACGTTCAGAAGTCCAAACTTTACGGAGGAGGCTTAAGTAGTGACCGGAGCATTAGCCGACCGAGCTAGGCTTGCTAACGTGCTACTGTTAGCTGACCGAGCGTTGCGGCATGAAGAATGGCGAGAGTCAGACCAGATAGAGGTTATGGGATGAGCCTTGTCAGTGTTGAGTCGACGGCGCAAGCCCCGGTGGATGTATCTCCAACGAGGATAGAAGGCCATTTCCTCCAGAGGGAGCACCGGCAGCGTGGCCGGTAGGAAACGAAGACGAAGGAGCTCCACGGCTGGATAATGGAGCAGACCAGACGCTGGATGGTGGTGGATGATCAGAAGGAGAGTCCAAACGAGAGCAGACAGTAGGTAAATCCAAGTAAAATCCATGTTTGTTGATGAGTAGAAATGCCCAGGTAAGGATTGGTGAAAAAACAACAGAAAGTACTGAATAAAATAAAACAAGAAAAAAGTATGAGGAGCAACTACAGCTAGATGTGCACGCGTTCACCCCCGGAAGCAGGTGTTCCATTCTATACGGGACGCATATGCACCCTTGGGGCTCGACGCGTTTGCGCACGATTGGCCAACGTCGAAGCTGTATCACGCATTCCCACCTGTC
>JBBPBX010026095.1:0-12566 GCA_038048925.1 Garcialebias charrua
TCCAGCGTGTCCTGGGTCTTCCTCTGGGTCTCCTCCCGGTGGGACATGCCCGGAACACCTCACCAGGGAGGCGTCCAGGAGGCATCCTAACCAGATGCCCGAGCCACCTCAACTGGCTCCTCTCGATGTGGAGAAGCAGCGGCTCTACTCCGAGTCCCTCCCGGATGACCGAGCTTCTCACCCTATCTCTAAGGGAGAGTCCAGCCACCCTGCGGAGAAAACTCATTTCAGCCGCTTGTATCCGAGATCTTGTTCTTTCGGTCATAACCCAAAGCTCATGACCATAGATGAGGGTGGGAACGTAGATCGATCGGTAAATTGAGAGCTTTGCCTTTTGACTCAGCTCTCTCTTCACCACGACAGACCGGTACAGCGCCCGCTTCACTGCGGACGCTGCACCTATCCGCCTATCGATCTCACGCTCCAGTTTTCCCTCATTCGTGAACAAGATCCCGAGATACTTAAACTCCTCCACTTGGGGCAGGACCTCCTCCCCGACCCGGAGAGGGCATGCTACCCTTTTCCGGCTCAAGACCATGGCCTCGGATTTGGAGGAACTGATCCTCATCCCGGCCGCATCACACTCGGCTGCAAACCGCTCCAGTGAAAGTTGTAAATCACGAACTGATGAAGCCAGTAGGACCACATCATCTGCAAAAAACAGAGAAGCGATTCTAAGGTCACCAAAACGGATCCTCTCAACACCTTGGCTGCGCCTAGAAATTCTGTCCATAAAAGTTATGAACAGAATCGGTGACAAAGGGCAACCTTGGCGGAGTCCAACTCTCACCGGAAACGAGCCTGACTTACTGCCGGCAATGCGGACCAAGCTCTGACACCGGTCGTACAGGGACCTAACAGCCCTTATCAAAGGGCCTGGTACCCCATACTCCCGGAGTACCCCCCACAGAACCCCCCGAGGGACGCGGTCGAATGCCTTCTCCAAGTCCACAAAACACATGTAAACTGGTTGGGCAAACTCCCACGCACCCTCCAGGACCCTGCTGAGGGTGTAGAGCTGGTCCAGTGTTCCACGACCAGGACGAAAACCACACTGCTCCTCCTGAATCCGAGGTTCGACTATCCGACGGACCCTCCTCTCCAGAACCCCTGAATAGACCTTACCAGGGAGGCTTAAGAGTGTGATCCCCCTATAGTTGGAACACACCCTACGGTCCCCCTTTTTAAATAGGGGAACCACCACCCCAGTCTGCCAATCCAAGGGAACTGCCCCCGATGTCCACGCGATATTGCAGAGTCGCGTAAGCCAACACAACCCTACAACATCCAGAGCCCTAAGGAACTCCGGGCGAATCTCATCCACCCCCGGAGCCTTGCCACCGCGGAGCTTTTTAACCACCTCGGCGACCTCAGCACCAGAGATCGGAGAACCCGACCCAAAGTCCCCAGGCTCTGCTTCCTCAGTGGAAGACGTGCCAGTAGGATTGAGGAGGTCTTCGAAGTATTCCGCCCACCGACTCACAACATCCCGAGTTGAGGTCAGCAGCACGCCACCTCCACCATAAATGGTGTTGGTCTCGTACCTCTTTCCCCCCCTGAGACGCCGGATGGTGGACCAGAATCGCCTCGAAGCCGTACGGAAGTCATTCTCCATGGCCTCTCCGAACTCCTCCCACGCCCGAGTTTTTGCCTCAGCAACCACCCGAGCCGCATGCCGCTTGGACTGCCGGTACCTATCAGCTGCTTCCGGGGTCCCACAAGCCAAAAAGGCCCAATAGGACTCCTTCTTCAGCCTGACAGCATCCCTCACTGCCGGTGTCCACCACCGGGTTCGAGGGTTGCCACCTCGACAGGCACCAACAACCTTGCGGCCACAGCTCCGATAAGCTGCCTCGACAATAGAGGCGCGGAACACGGTCCACTCGGACTCCATGTCCCCCGCCTCCCTCGGAACGTGTTCAAAGCTCTCCCGGAGGTGGGAGTTAAAGCTCCGTCTTACGGGAGACTCTGCCAGACGTTCCCAGCAGACCCTCACGATACGTTTGGGTCTGCCAGGTCTGACCGGCATCCTCCCCCACCATCGGAGCAAACTCACCACCAGGTAGTGGTCAGTAGACAGCTCCGCCCCTCTCCTCACCCGAGTGTCCAAGACATGCGGCCGCAGATCAGATGAGACGACAACAAAGTCGATCATCGAACTGCGACCTAGGGTGTCCTGGTGCCAAGAGCACATATGGACACCCTTATGCTTAAACATGGTGTTCGTTATGGACAATCCATGACGAGCACAGAAGTCCAATAACAGAACACCACTCTGGTTCAGATCAGGGGGGCCGTTCCTCCCAACCACACCCCTCCAGGTCTCACTGTCATTGCCCACGTGAGCGTTGAAGTCCCCCAGTAGAACAAGGGAGTCCCCAGGAGGCGCACTCTCCAATACCCCCTCCAAGGACTCCAAAAAGGGTGGGTAGTCTGAGCTGCCGTTTGGTGCATAGGCACAAACAACAGTCAGAGCCCGTCCCCCCACACGTAGGCGAAGGGAGGCTACCCTCTCGTTCACCGGGGTGAACCCCAACGTACAGGCACCAAGATGGGGGGCAACCAGTATGCCCACTCCTGCTCGGCGCCTCTCACCAGGGGCAACTCCAGAGTGGAAGAGTGTCCAACCCCTCTCAAGGAAACTGGTTCCAGAGCCAGAGCCATGCGTTGAGGTGAGTCCGACTATTTCTAGTCGGAACCTCTCAACCTCACACACTAGCTCAGGCTCCTTCCCCACCAGAGAGGTGACATTCCATGTCCCAATGGCCAGCTTCTGTAGCCGAGGATCAGACCGCCAGGGTCCCCGCCCTCGGCCGCCACCCATCTCACATTGCACCCGCGTTATAAATTGAATTCATTATTATTATTATTATTACTGGTACCGCTCATACCTCACTGACAGAGGTTTTTGTGTCAAGGTCGGGAACAATGTATCCACTTAAATGTCTCTTTCCTGTGGGGTCCCACAGGGCTCTATTCTTGGACCCCTTCACGCTCTACATGCTCCCGCTGGGGTCCATCCTAAGAAAACATGGTATTTCGTTCCATTGTTACGCGGATGATTGCCAGATCTACCTGCCACTGAAACCAGCTAATGCAGGCTCCCTCCACCCTCTCCTAAAATGTCTGGATGACATTAAGACATGGATGACTTCAAACTTCCTAAGTTTTAACGATCAGAAGACTGAAGTCATCGTCTTTAGCCCTAGCTCAGCTGCCGCCTCTGATCATATAAACTTGGACTCCCTCCAGCCCTATCTGAAGCACTCTGTGAAAAATCTTGGGATGGTTTTTGACTCGGACCTTAAGTTCGATAAACAAATCAGTTCCGTTCTGCAGAAAAGCTTCTTCCAACTGCGGCAGGTAGCTAAACTCAAGCCGGTGCTGTCCAGACCCGACCTGAAGACTTTAATCCATGCATTCATCACAACCCGCCTGGATTATTGCAATGCACTGTATGCTGGGATCAGTCAGGCCTCCTTCTCACGTCTCCAGCTCGTCCAAAATACAGCAGCTACGCTTTTAACCGGTACACGTAGGTCTGAGCACATTACACCAGTTCTCTCCTCCCTTCACTGGCTCCCCGTGCGAACTAGAGTCGACTTTAAAATTCTGCTGTTGACCTACAAATGCCTAAATGGCCTCGCTCCCCTCTACCTCTCCGAGCTGCTGGAACCATATGTTCCCTCACGGGCCCTGCGATCATCCGATCAGATGCTTTTGGCGGTCCCAAAAACACGACTGAAGCTCCGAGGAGATCGGGCGTTTTCAGTCATCGGCCCCAAACTTTGGAACAACCTGCCCCCCAACATTAGGCAGGCCACCTCCCTTCACCTGTTCAAATCCATGCTAAAAACTCATCTGTTCTCTCTGGCGTTTCATACTGTGTGAGCTGACTTTGTATATTTTGTCCTGTGTTTTCATTTTAATACTGTTCTTATATATTTTTATTATATTTTTACTGATGTTAATTTCATAGTTTTACCATTAGTGTCTGTTACTGTTTCTGTAATTTTAAATCTCTTTTATGTTGTTTGTAAAGCACCTTGATAACAGTTTATCTGTTTTAACTGTGCTCTCTAGAAATAAAGATGACTTTTGACTTGACATGTGCATTATGAACAACAGTTGTGTTACTGCTGAGATCACTACCTCTTGAAACTAAATCCACTGAAGACAGAGATCCTTATGAACGGCTCCAAGAATGTAACACAAACAGAACTGAGTTGGTTCTTGTTTGAAACTAATGAAGCCTGTTGCAAAGACTATTTTAATATTCTGACTGTGCTTTTAGTTTTAGGCAGCAAATCTCTAAACTTGTTTCATCTTGTTTTCAGCAGCTTAGAGAAAATACAACAGTAGGAGGCCTTGTTCCCTCACACACCGATCGCTCCAAGAGACTTTGGACACTTTCTTAAAGAGTTCAAACTGAACAACAACTTAGCCGCCAGACTTTTAACAAAAACTAAAACGTATGATCAGATTACATCAAGTTTAGATTCACTGCACCAGTTTATATCAGAGGAGATTTTAAATTTTTATTTGTTGACTTGGAAAGCTTTTAACAAACTTTCTTATCTGTATGTACCTGGCCTTCTAGCCTTAAAAATATCTTCATGAACTCTAAGAAGAGCATGATTAAGGACTCTTATAAGTGCCAGAAAATGGTGAAAAACCAGAGGTGGCAAGACTTTTGCTAACTGGCCACAGGAGCTTGGTGGTCCGTGCTGTGGTCTTGAGGCTGCCAGTTCAAGCCCGGGATGCATCAGGAAGGGCTTCCGTGGAAAAAAACAACTGCAAAATCTTTCAAGCAAGTTTTCTCAATGTAAGGAACCCCGTTGAAGGGAACAGCAACGTCTTTTGCTGCAAAATTTCTGAACAAACTGCTTAAAATTTTACTTTATACTCAATCTTTTTGGTGCAGAACCAGGTTCTCTTGTTAATGCCCTTTCGGGCTGGTTTTATTCAAGTCAACATTTTGTGCTGTAGATTAAAATTTGGCTAATTCTTTAACTTTACATTTTATAATTTCTTTTGGTGATTGCTGGGAATAGGCACCCGATGAAGACTGATGAAGTCTTTCGGATGGAAAACAAAACCGTTCTCCCTTAAAGAAACTGGTCCAGATTCACCTTTTTTGTTGTTATCTACTTGGATGATTGGGCTTACAAACCTTTTTTATCTGAATCATTTTGGCCTTGGTTGTGTCTGTGAGTAGCAAGTTGGCCATCGGCCATAAAACATTTGATTGTTACATAATGACTGATTGTTTTGGACAGATGGGTCCTGAGATTTCAACAGGAGACGGGCTTGAAACACATCAATGAAGGCTACTTATGGGGCAAATCTGGTTGGCAGGCAGCAGACTGATGAAGTCTTAAGGATGGAAGATGAAACTGGTCCAGATGACAACGTAAACCTTTCGTTGAATAGGCACCAGCTTCCCTGTGATCCAGAAAGGGAAAAGAGGCTAAAGAAAATGGATGGATGGACTTTCTTTGGGTTATTCTTCCAATTGTATGCCTTATTATTTATTATTGTTGGTGGGTCCATACAGGTTACCTTACCACTTGCTATTATGAGATATGATCTGGACAGATGTGTAAAGAGCTTCAAGTCCCAATGAAAGAAAGTGGGAGAGCTTAGTCTAAAATTATAATACAAGACTCTGAGTTTGACCAAAATGGATACAACTCAGTCAATTTCCAACATTGGGTGATTTTGGTCCAAAACTCTGGCATGAAGGGTGGTGAACGATGCATTTGACTGCTAAAATAATTTATTTAAACCTTGCTTTTGTCATGTTAAAGTGTCTAAAGGGGTTAATATTTAAATAGTTTGCCACCATCCAATAATTCTCAATCAGGTCATCGGGACAGTTTCTTTTTAGTAGAAACGTTTCACCCTCACTCCAGAGGGCTTCATCAGTCAGAGTAGTTCCAGCACACTGTTCCCCCACCAAGCCGTAAACAACTTAAGTGGACCAACCAGTTTGCTGGAGCCAAGATGGTTTCTGGAGGCCGTCCTGTCCCTCGTCGACTCCTCCCAGGCAGGCAGCCACAGCCAAAGTGGTTCAAGACAAGAAATGTCATGCTCAGTAATCCAGGTATCAAATCTGATAATTCTCAATCAGGTCATCTGGACAGTTTCTGACAGTTTGCCACCATCTTTGTTCTTTCTTACTTTGGACTTCTAGGTCCAAGCTAAAGATGCTAATGTGTGAAATACATTAGCATCTTGTAGTACTTGGACCTAAGTTATTCATTTTATATGTAAATGATTTAATTGAAGTGTCTGATATCCTCAAATGTGTTTTATTTGGTGATGATACCACTTTTTTCTGTTTGGGTAAAGACATGGAACAGATGATTGAGTTGATAAACAAGGAGATTGTTAAAATACAGGATTGGTTTAAATTAAATAAGTTATCATTGAATGTTGATAAAACCAATTTTATGATATTTAGTAAAAAAAGATAACTATGGATTTTTCTTTCAAAATTTATGGTGTTAAGATATGTAGAGTAAATTAGGTTAAATGAGATAAAGTTTCTGGGTGTAATTATTGATGATAAACTGTCATGGAAACAGCATATAAATCTTGTAAAAACTAAAATATCTAAGTCCAATGCAGTATTATATAGAGTAAGGGACTTATTAAATAATAATGCTTTGTATTTGCTTTATAATACACTTGTAATCCCGCATTTAACCTATTGTGTCAACGTTTGAGGTACAGCATGTAAAACTATAACAAAGCCTATTTTTATTCTGCAAAAAAGAGCTGTAAGAAATTAATTATAAAAATAAAGCATTATTGTCATCCTTCTAATGTTCTGTTTTGTCAATTGAAATTTTATGGTTTGATGGATTATAATATTCTTCTACTTATGTTTAAAGCTCAGAATTGCTTACTACCATCAACATTCAAGCATATTTTGTAAAAAGGAAGAGGACGAAGGAGATGATTGTGGACTTCAGAAGGAACAAACACACCCACACCCCACTGTATATAGGTGGATCTGCGGTGGAGGTGGTCTCCAGCTACAAATACCTGGGTGTACACTTGAATGATAACCTCAGCTGGAGCAATAACACCACCAGCCTGATCAAGAAAGGTCATCAGAGACTCTACTTCCTCAGACGGCTGAGACGAGCCGGTCTGAGAAGCCCAGTCCTCACCTCGTTCTACAGGTGTGCAGTGGAGAGCGTCCTGTGCTCCAGCATCAACGTGTGGCATGGAGGCTGCACAGTTGCAGAGAGAAAAGCTCTGCAGAGAGTGGTGAAGGCTGCACAGAAGTCTGTGGGAGTCAGTCTCCCCACCATCACAGACATTTACACCTCCAGATGCAGAAAAAGAGCCACCTGCATCATGAAAGACCTCACTCACCCAGCACACTCACTCTTTGCACCACTCCCCTCGGGACGGAGGTTGAGGAGCATCAAATGTAGAACCACTAGACTGAGAAACAGCTTCTACCCTGAGGCTGTCAGACTCATGAATAAATAAATAATAAGAATAAACACTGCAAAATGTCACATCATACTGATACTGTACTGATCTGTTTCTTGTTGCTGCGTTCATCTGTGACCATCTGCTCATGTTCGTGCTGCTGTTTATAATGATGTTTTTCTACTACATTAGGGCTTAGTGTATTACTAGCTGATGTGATGTCTCTCTTAGTTAATCCTAGATGTTATTATTGTATTTCTCTTGCATTTGTTGTTGGATGTAACTGGGACCCTGTGTACATAATCTCGTTTTCAACACATGTACTACATGCGGTGCAAATGACAATAAATTCTCTCTGACTCTCTGACTCTGACTTGTTATAATTTGAAGGGAATAGATATTTTTGTTAAACCTAAGTACTGTATAGAACCAGTTTAAAGGGTCGGTCTACTACAATACAGGGAATAGGCCTGTGGAATAGTTTGGAGGACGATGCAAAAATGGTAAAGTCAATCTTTATCTTTATATTTAAGAAAAAGATAAAAACTATTTTGTTGGAAAGATACCTGTATATATAACTGATTAATGTCTAATTTTGGAATAGTTTGGAGGACGATGCAAAAAAGGTGAAGTCAATGTTTATATTTAAGAAAAAGATAAAAACTATTTTGTTGGAAAGATGTATGTATTTTGATGCATTATTGATGGATGATTATTGTTTGAATTGATAATTTGAATTGATTTTGTTTAAGAAGGCGCTGATATGATAAGACATTTTCTTCTTCTGCTTCCTTCCATTTTATGTTTGTTTTTAAATTTCTTTTTTAAATTGTATTTGTGTTTTTAATGGAAATGAAATTAATTTAAAAAAAAAAAAGAGTGAAAATGAGATAGTTCGTGTGAGAGTTGAGCCCTGATGTTAACAAGCTGTTCAATTATTGTGAGGCAAATCAAGTTTTCATTTTTTTTAAAGTAAAGCAAAATCTTTCAATGTTTGGATATTTTAAAGGGCACCAAAGTGCGGTTTTAGTCGGTCAAAAAAGGCGTTCAATACAGGATCAAGTCGGTCCGGTCGGTTTTAGTCGGTCCGCCACTGTTTCAGTTAGCAAGCTAAGCTAAAAGAAGCTAAAGCCATTAGCCACCGGAAATCAGCACCTAAACTGTAACTAACATCTTCGCAGTTTTCAGGAGATAATACAAACCTAAATGCATTTGTGAGGTTGCAAAGATACGAAAGTGTAAGATTTTGTTTTTGCCACTCACCGGCTTTTAAACGCGACAGCTCCTGTTTATATTCTGCTACTGTTTGTTCAAAAATGCCCAGTATTTCCTCCACCGATGCATCCAGTCGTTGTTTGATCTGCTGTTTCCACATCTTTGTTAGCTACTGATCCTCGGAATTACCCATAAATTGTTAATAATGAGCAGAAACGAGGTTTGAACCAGCTTTTTACTCCTAATCAGAGCCTAATGAGCCTCCTCTCTTCTTCTTCTTGCTCTATCGTTACGCTGCATCACCGCCACCAACTGGTAGGGAGTGCGGATAAGGACAGGAACGAAGAAGAAGAAAAAAAGTCCCTTTGTTCTTTTTGTTCACATAACTGTTTCTGTATTGAAAAAATAATAATAAAAATACAAAATAAACTGCAAAATAATACAAAACACCATACGGTACTATGTAATAACTAGAACGCATTATTATCATCCATCTGGTGTATTGTTATAAATTGAAGTTACTAGGATTTTATGATTTGGTGGAATATAATATTTTTTTCACTAATGTATAAAGCACAAAATAACACTCTACCTTCAAATATTCAAAAGCTTTTTGTAAAGAGGAAAAGTTGTTACAATTTAAAGGGTACAGATATTTTTTGTTAAACCACAATATAGAACAAGTTTAAAGAGTCGTTTTACTTCAATACATGGAATTATAACGGATTGGAATATGATGTTAAAGTTGCACAGTCAATTGTATTTAAGAAAACGATTAATAGATTGTTGAAAAGTTATGTGTGAATGTTATATATTTAAAATCTCTATAAATTAGTTATATTATTATGAGTTATAAATATGGTTTATGGATAATTTTTGCTTGAATTGATTGTTTGAATGGAATTTTGTTTTTAAAAAAGGGGCAGATATTATAAGATTATTTTCTTCTGCTTCCTTTCATTTTAAATTTGTTCTTTATTTCTTTACATCATTCTGCAAATTTTTTGTTCTTTTGTGTTTTTTAAATTTGAAATGAATAAATAAAATAAAAAAAGTACTAAATCATGATCTGAGCGAGGCTTTGCGCATAAACTCCGTCTGCTTTACGCGCCATTAAGCACGCCGGAGTTTGAATGGTGCGGAGCCTCTGCCGGTGAGGGTTGTCCGTGCAGCGGCTGAACTGGGAGGGACGGTGTTGGTGTTTTGTCTGGCGGAGGAGCGGAGCTTCACGGTGGCGCTGCTACGGGTGTGGCTTCCAGCGTTATAAATCTCTACACCGGGAAAAAGAATGCGCAATTACTGCACGGATTACGATTAAGTCGTTCGTATTAGGGAAGAAAGTCTTGAAAACCATTTAAAGAGGTGAACGGGAGTCGCCGTGTCAGCGGGGGATGTGTCCGCTCGGTTTTCAAACATCTGGATGACTTTTTTTTTTATTTGAGCTTTGTGATTTATTTTTCAACCTGCTCTCATGATCCGCTTTAGTTGGAAAATGAGTGGAGGAAAATTACTATAGTCGTGTTTTTTTTCCTTTTTTTTTCTAACAAAAGCTGACCAACGTTTTAATAGATAGATTTATTCGTTTCCTCCACGTCGTTGAAGGAAATTAATTAGTTTTTGTATAAATCTTCTCAAAGAACGGACTCGGTCTCGCAGCTCTCCAGAAAAAGGGAAGTCTTCTTGCTCAACTTCAGCTCCTGCTGTTAGAAGAAGGAGAGGGGGATTTCAGAATCCGTCGTGATATTTTATTTTCTCCTGGTATTTTTGCCACCAAAGCTGCAGAGCTGAAGCGAGCACTGGGAACCATGGGCTGCACAGTTAGTCAGGAAGACAAAGCTGCGGCCGAGAGGTCCAAGATGATTGACAGGAACCTGAAGGAAGAAAAAGTCAAGTCGCAGAGGGAAGTGAAACTGCTGCTGCTGGGTGAGTGCTTGTTGTCACAACCACGAATCTGTTGCAAAAGTTGCAACAACTTGTGCAATCTGAGCAGACAAGAAGTCACAGAGCAGGTTGCTGTTGGGGCATGTTTGCTTGCTGTAACTATTGTTTCTTTAAATCTCAGCTTCTCCATCACTCTGTCCTCACTCCAACCACCATGTCTTCTCTAACTGCATCCATACATCTCCTCTTTCTTTTTCCTGGCAGCTGCATTCCTAACATCCTTCTACCAATATACCCACTGTCCCTCCTCTGGACATGTCCAAACCATCTCAGTCTGGCCTCTAACTTTATCTCCCAGTTGTTCAACCTGTGCTGTACCTCTGATGATCATATCCATGTTTGTCTCTCCTAAGGAGAACCTCAACATCTTCATTTCTGCCACTTCCACTTTTTTCTCCTGTCTTTTTGTCAATGCCACTGTCTCCAGACCATACAACATGGGGCGGCTGTGGCTGAGTGGTTAGAGCAGTCGTTCTCCAATGCAAGAGTTGGGGGGTTCAAATCCACCAGCAGTCACATGCTGAAATGTCCCTGAGCCAGACACTGAACTTCCCGTTGCCTCCGATGTGTGTCCCATTGGTGTATGAATGTGTTAAAGCTCTGATTAGTCTCTTTAGAATGATTTGCTCAATTAGCTTTAGAGGTAGAGTGCTGTATGGGTGAACGAGGGCACAGGTTGTATTGTAAAGCGCTTTAAGTGTCTTGAATAGATAGAAAGGTGCTATATAAGCATAGTCCATTTACCATAACATAGGTGGTCTCACTACTCTTCTTTTAAATCTTTGACATTGGCTGACACTGTTTTGTTGCAAAGCACTCCTGAAACTTTTTTCCATCCACGCCTCTCTTCTTCACATCTTTACCTCATTCCCCATTTTCCTGGACAGTGGACCCCAAGCACTTGAATTCCTGACCTGCACCATTATGACCTCTGCGCCTTGTAGCCTCACTGTTCCACCGGCCTCCCTCTCATACTTCCACCTCTACAGGCTCTCTTCCACCTGTTCCCTGCTCTCACCACAGATCACAATGTCATCTGCAAACATCATAGCCCACAGGGATTCCTGCCTGACCTGACCTCATAGTCTGTCCATCACCAGAGCAAACAAGAAGGGGCTCAGAGCAGATCCTTGATGCACTCCCACCTCCACCTTGAAGCTATCTGTCACTCCTACAGCATATTTGTCTCTTTCAATGTAACATGGCTTCCTTTTATGATTGTCTACTGTTGTCATATTTGTTTTTGTTAAAATCAGGTCTCTCTTATAAATAAGTCCCAAGTCTCAATGGGATTAACCTGTACAGTATATGTAAAGGTTGACACAACATCCATTTACAACCAGATTACAAATTCATAACAGGAGACCTGACAAGTTTAATGTCTTTCACCCAAGGAGACATCACTTGCGACGCTCATTTGACCCTTTCCTGGAGTTGTAACTTCTTGTTGTGCCTTTTTTAATGGTTCTGCTTTGCTCTGACACTCCAAAATGCTTTGACACAAACGTAAGAGTTGCTCTGCAGTGTTAAATTTAGAGTAGTAACAGTAACTTTGTGGACTATTTCACTAAAGCAGAATTGACTAATCCTGGACAGGAAACAAAAGCTGGGTTTGTCAGAGCACCTTGGCCTAACTGGTTTTACAAACACCAAACCAGGTTGAAGTGCTCCTGTAGGCCCACTGCTTCCCTCAAAGACAGATTCACATGGGACATCTTTTTCAGCTTATTTCAAAGGAAGGAGCAACATTAGATGTCTTTGAGTATATAAAGCCCATAAATTAAAGTGAGTTAATCAAACAAGTACAATGTCTTCTGTTACTGACACACAGGGAGGTTTTAGTTTGAGTGTTAACGCATCACACTTAAGCATTTTTTTTTTTTACTATTGGTTTTAATTGTCCAAAGAAATGTCCAAATTCCCCGTCAAGTTTAAAATATGTTTGCCAGTATCTTTAA
>JBBPBX010026095.1:25384-38367 GCA_038048925.1 Garcialebias charrua
TATATATATATATATATATATATGCTTATCTGAATATATATGTGTGTGTGAATAAATTGCATCTTTGGTTGTGTCTTGCTAAACATATATTAAAGTACAGTACACTATTGTATTCCACCAAAAAATATTTAAATATGCTAAACTATACGTTCCTATACATGCAGTTTTAATAGCTGTATGCCTAAAATTTAAATATGTGACAATAGCATTACTATTCAGCGTGTTATGATTGATTAAATGCGCTAATACCATATTGTGCCAGCCAAATATATAAGGCTGAGTGGAGCGGTGGACGCCTTCAAGATGGCCGCCTGAAATCTCGTCGGCTCCAATAGGCGAGAGCGGGCCATGCGGTATCTAGTGTTCTATATATGATATCTATGGTTGTCCCTTCAGCCGTTGGGTGGAGGTGGCGGCGCTGTCTCGCGCACAGAGGGGAAGTTCACGGCGGCGTCAGCGGGTGTGGCTTCAAACTAATAAATGTGTACGCGGGGAAAGAATGCGCGACGGCTGCTAGGATTAAGTTTAAACAATTTATGATACATGTAGATTAAAACAAAAGCGAAAAGGAGTGAGCCTGTCAGCGTGGGATGTGCGCTCTTTTTTCAACAGCTGGAATACTTCTTTTTTTTTAGCTGAACTTTGTCTTTTTTAATCTGCTTTGATGAGCCGCCGTGAGGACAAGTTGAGTTTAAAAGTTTAAAGCTGACAAAGTGAGAGCAACTCGGGAGTTTTTTCAAGCTTTCTTCACGTCGTTGAAGGAAATTACACCGACTGCGGTGGAAATTACTTGTTTTCGCATAGATCTTGGTCGCAGCTCTCCAGAAAAAGGGAAGTCTTCTTGCTCAACTTCAGCTCCTGCTGTTAGAAGAAGGAGAGGGGGATTCAGAATCCGTCGTGATATTTTATTTTCTCCTGGTGTTTTTGCCACCAAAGCTGCAGACCTGAAGCGAGCACTGGGAACCATGGGCTGCACAGTTAGTCAGGAAGACAAAGCTGCGGCCGAGAGGTCCAAGATGATTGACAGGAAGCTGAAGGAAGATGATGAGAAGTCGCAGAGGGAAGTGAAGCTGCTGCTGCTGGGTGAGTGACGTCACAACTCTGCAGGAGTTGCTCCACTCCAGACTGTATACATTTTGAGATGTGCATTTGTCGTCTTCTTTTTTTTTTTTTTTTAAACATGTTGGTGTGCCTTTTTTAAAAATAGTCTTAGACACACAACTGTTGCTCTGACAGTAAGTTTGGAGTTGCAACTCTGCAGAGTCCTGGCCAGTTTGACAACGTGACATTATTAATGTTCGCAGATGATACAAATTTATTTTGTTCTGGGAATGACTTAAAACCCATTATAGAATGTATGACTTGTGAGATGTCTAAACTTAATGAATGGTTTAAATACAACAAATTATCAATAAACTGGAATAAAACAAAATTCATGATTTTTGGTAATAGAAAAATAGATGATTTTATTATAATGTCTATAGATGATAATCAAGTTGAACGAGTACATGAAGTTAAATTTTTAGGTGTTGTTTTGGATCATAAACTTAACTGGAAATCTCATATAAAATACATAAATTAAAACTATGAAAAAGTGTTGGACTTCTTAAATAAAGTAAAACATGTTTTGGAGCTGTCAACTATACAGACATTGTATTATTCATTTGTTGTTCCATATCTGACATACTGTATAGGTATGGGGCAACACATATAAAACCAACACGAAACCGTTATCTGTCATACAAAAGAAAGTCATGAGAATTTTTATATAAAGTGGACATCAGAGAACATACAAATAAATTGTTTATTCAATCAAATATCTTGAAACTAAAGGATCTGGTTAGTTTAAAAATGTTATTGATTATGTTTAAAGCTAGAAAGAGATTATTGCCATTTAATTTACAAAAGTTCTTTGTCTTAAGCTCTTGTGAAAGAACTAACAGAAGGAAGTATGATTTCAAAAGTAAAACTGTGCGTACTACTTTAAAACAAATGTGCATTTCGGTGCATGGAGTAAAACTATGGAACAGTTTGGATGAGGAGTTTAAAAATTGCTCTACAATAAACCAATTCAAGAAACTTTATAAAAAAAGAATGATTAACTCTTATACACTTTTGAGTTGTTAATGGGAAGAGTGATATATTATGTATGTTATTGTTTATATATTGTTTGCAACTTGTTTTGTTAATTTAATGTTTACGGCCATGACATTTTTGTAATTATTGAGAAAGGGGGCAGGTCTACAGTATACAAGATGTTCTTCTTCCTGCTCCCTCTTCACTCGTGTAAATATGTTTTGTCAGAGAATGTGTTTGTAAACTGATGATTTTTTAAATCGAGTGAATAAATTGATTGATTGATTGATTATATGGTTAGAAGGAGGGGGCCAGGTTGAAAGGGGGTTTCTGCAGGAACGTTATACCAATTTTGATAAGAATGAAAGCTGCTCTGCAGGCACGTGAGACCTTTAATTTGTGGAAAAACGAGTTAAGTATCCCACTTTGAAGTAATAAAGCATCAATTTTAAATGCTTTTTTGCTTGATATGTAATTGAGACTTATTGCGTTTTAAAATTATTATTATTTTCTTTACTTTGACTTTAATCATGCTTCTTACCTTGTACCGTAATAGCAGTGGTGTCATTCGCACATTTATGGAAAATTCACAGATGATCCGCTCAAACTAGCTTTTTCTGTTGTGCGTTATAAAAAAACAATTAGATTAAATTTCATGTTGGTATTGGTGAAAGCTTCAAAGAGCCACATATGGCCCCAGAGCTGTGGGTTGCAGACCCCTGGTCTGGTTGATAATGAGTGGGCGGGTGTTGGGATGGAGGGTGGACAGGCCTGGCTGCTCCCAGTTTAGAGCACAAACACACAATCAGAAGCTTTTTAAAGAAGTGACTTTTTTTTTCATCTACTTTTGAAAGATCTTTTAATTTGTTGTCCAAGGATAGATTCATTCCTTTAAACCGGAGCTAAATGTGCAACATCATGGGCGTAGCCAGAATTTTGTTTGGGGTGGTTCGTTTTAAAGGAGAAGTTGACAATGCTAAACTAATGTGCCTGGATGGCCTAATGGATAAAGCGTCTGCCTTCAGTCCCAAAGCTCGTGGGATCAAGTCCTGCATGGTACAACGTTTTTTTTTTATTTTTATTCATTCCAGATTAAAAAAGCACAAGAAAACTATTTACAAAACGGCAAGAAATAAAACAATGCATTAAATGAAAGGAATCAGACGAAGAAAATAATCTTATCTGCCCCTTCTCAAACTATTTTTTTTTCAAACACTCTTTTATTGGATAAAAAAAGAAGAATGTGTTAACCACAGCCTGTGGTTAACACATTCTTCTTTCTTCACAGGCATATTAACTACTTTTTTTATCCAATAAAAGACAAATGTAAAATTAGTTGTTTGAATCGAGTGTTTGAAAAAAAAAATAGTTTGAGAAGGGGCAGATAAGATTATTTTCTTCGTCTGATTCCTTTCATTTAATGCATTGTTTTATTCCTTGCTGTTTTGTAAATAGTTTTCTTGTGCTTTTTTAATTTGGAATGAATAAAAAAAAAAAAAAACGTTGTACCATGCGGGACTTGATCCCACGAGCTTTGGGACTGAAGGCAGACGCTTTATCCATTGAGCTATCCAGGCACATTAGTTTAGCATTGTCAACTTCTCCTTTAAAAGTGGGCGGTTCGTTCGAACCCCCCGAACCCCCCTTGCCTACGCGCATGAACATTATACAGTTCAGTATAAAAGGTAACATTGATCTTATGTGCGTAAAAATGAAAGACAACTATCAGATGGTGTTCTTGACATTTGAGTTTCTCTGCTGAAACATGACGGCAAACGTGTTTCCAGGAAGTCATCGTGACAAAAGGTCTGCCGTGAGAAATGATCTGATAACAATTGTTCATTTATTATGCATTTTTGTTTGGCTTTTTTTGTTTTACAGTCCAAACAGAGGTCAAATTTTTGGAAGACAAGAACATTTTGACTTTGTCTGTGTCACTGGGCTGACATTTTTCAGTCTCTGAGCATGATTTAGTTTAACAAACAGTCCGTCTCTTGCATTTTAAAACAGTTCGTTAGTGCCACTTGTCGTTTTCTTTCCTGCCAGAAAACAGAAAATTGATCTTGGATTGATAAACCCGCAGTGAGTCTTTTTCTCCTGGATCCCTGGAAAAGATGTGGCTGGTTAAGTCGTGCCCTTGGTTTGAAGGCTAATTACACCCTGGGCTCTGTGGAGCAGGATTTCACATCAGTAATTACCATCCGGTGCAGTCGGTGAGGGTGGAGAGAATTACAGGAGAGCTCTGAAGGAGAGACGAAAGTTTTGTGATTTTGGAGACCACGTCAGGCAGAGCAGTGTTTTTGCCCGTTATTTTTGCAGTTCTGGAAAATCCTGTTCAGACATGTTCCTGAAAATACCTGCCATGTCTTAAGAAGGATTTTAGTAGCAATAACAGTAAGCAAGTTAAAAAAAAAAGAAAAAAGAAGTGTTTTTCTTCTTTTTGGCTGATGAAAGCTTAATTTAAACAGATTCAGAAACTAAAGGCTTGATGCACGATATTATAGACATGGTATCGTATCGGCTGAGATTAGCAATAAAGTTAAATATCGGACATCAGCTATTCCATCAAAATAACTCCCTGATATAAAGTTTTAAGTTCATTTTTAATTTAAGAAACTCTCAAGTATATATATTAATGCACTATTATGTGCTTTTCACTTGTGAACAGGTTGAGTTTCGATTTGTGAAAATTTGTACTGGTCGAGTGATGTCATTGTGTTAAAGAGAGTAAAATGTCATGAATAAATTTTACATTAAACATAATCCAAGTTGAAGTGTTGCATCATTTTCAGCTCCTTTTCGGCATCTGCGTTTGGTAGCAGGCCAAATTGACAAAGACCATGCAGAATAACATAGTATTTGAATTCCACAGCAGAGAGTAGTAGTAAGTAGCTCTAGGAAAAAATATTGGTATTAGGTCTGTCACAATAAACAATAAATCAATTAATCACATGATGAATGAAAATTATTGACCTCATTTTCATTTATTGACTATTGTTTCTTCATCTTTCTCTTTCTACTGAAGACACTGGATGACAAAAGGCTCAACCCCGGTGTTCTTCACTGACTCTTCCCTTTCTCTTTTCTCTTGAAAATCAGTTTTAATTGTACAAAATTGTGTTTTACGATAGTTAAAAACAGCTAAGCTGAGAAGCTAAGCTACGAGCTAAGCTAACAGGCCGACCTCGGGAATAAAGCTCCGTCTTGTCCAGCTCCAAAATTAATGTTTGAAACCCATGCCTTCGTGTACAAAGTTGTTTTTTCTCTGCTAAAAGAAGCTGAGGACTTGTTGATGGATATTTTTTTTATTAAAAAGTTTTGTGTGAAAAATGCCATGCTCCAATAACCGAGCGTCTGCCATGTCACCATGTCAGTCCATGTCACATCAAGGCATGGGCGTAGCCAGGATTTTGAGGGGCGGTTTGTTTAAAGGAAAAGTGGACCTGAAAAAAGCAACACGCCCCGGTGGTTCACTGGAAGCGCGTCAGGTTGCCAATCCAAACTTTATCTCGACTCGGGTTCGATCCTCACTTGGTTGAACTTATTTTACGTTTGTCTTTTATTGGATTTTGTGTTATGCCTGTGGTTAACACAAACTCCTTTTTTAAAAATCCAATAAAAGACCAACGTAAAATAAGTTCAACCAAGTGAGGATCGAACCCGAGTCGAGATAAAGTTTGGAGTGGCAACCCAATGCGCTTCCAGTGAACCACCAAGGTGTGTTAACCGGTTCAACATTAGCGGCAGTGGCGGTCCGTCCCATGTGCAAACTGTGCCGCTGCACAGGGCGGCATCCAGCAGGGGGCGGCATAAGAGGAGACCCCGCTCCTCGTTTTTTTATTTATTTAAATCTTTTACAACTTTTGTTTTTAACAACATAACACAGAACACTACCGCGCTGCTCCTGGGCCGCCCCACCCTTAATTTATTCACATGTCCTCAGTTTAATCACCGCAGCAGCTGCTGGGTGCATTTCCTCAACCCAGGTCGTCCGTCCCACCTCCACTTTTACTTTCGTTTTTGTTACGGAGGTGACACTACGTGCGGTCAGTGGAAAGATGGAAGAGAGGAAGAGTGAAGAGAAAGATTAAAAAGAGAGAGGCTCTGGAAACAGACACAGCTAAATGTGCAAACATTGACACATTTTTCACTCAAACAGCTGCAGTTTGTTATTGAGACATGCTGTTGAATTTTGCTGCAAAACACAGTTCAAGTTAATTATCAAGTCAATGAATTTTGTGGTGTGTGGCATTGTGACATAACGTACTGTTAAATAATTTAAATAATATTGTATGAGTCTGGATGAAGACTTGCTCTATATGAAAAGTGCCCTGAAATGTTAGCCCTTTAATGAAACTGGCCTGAATTGATCAAAAGTCTTTGTAAAAAGGGGAGATTTGTGCAGTTATGACAATTTTTTAAACGTGATTTAGTGTCAGGAGTGATGAGGGGATTGTTCCTGTCAGTATGAAGGAACAGGTAAGCTGTTGTAACCGTGTGTGAACAAACAAGCATTAGTTCCAATATAAACACTTTCTAAACGACAGTAGTGACATTATATTGTTATCATTAAAAGTAAGATAATAAATGCATAAAGCAATGAAAGGGAATAGTATGAAAGTAATATGAAATAAGCCTGCATATTTTACCATTGAAAATACATGTATATTAAATTGGTTAAGTCAAAATGTGTTTTCCATATCAAATGTGCTAAATCTTTACAGATAATTGTTCTGATGCAGGCTCAGTAAATGTAGTCCTCTGGACAGATTCTTCTTTGTATCAAAAAGACTTCTTCAGTCTGAGGAACCCCACTGGCAACCTAGCGGGGGGGGCGCCATTGGGGTTGCTCGCACAGGGCGCCAAATAGGCTAGGACCGCCTCTGATTAGCGGTTTCTCCATACCTTCTCTTTCCACCTCTCTTAACACAGAACTTGTTTTGTGCGGGAGTTGTAGGCGGGACTTCATAGGCAAAGTGGGCGGTTCATTCAAACCCCGCAAACCCCCCCTGGCTACGCGCATGCATCAAGGGCCCTCCCTCCCACTGCTCAACTATCCATCCTTTGGTTCAAACAGTCTTCAAACAAGGCACAACACTCCAAACAAATCGACATTTCTTCTAAAATTTGACAATTAATTGTTAAATTTCAAACAATATTATCGTTTATCGCAATAATTTCTGAGACAATTAATCGCCCAGCAAAATTTGTTTTTGTGACAGACCTAATGATTGATATTGTATCACTTATTGTTAATATAAGTTTTAACATATTGGCATATCTGCCAAAAATCCAATATTGTGCATCTCTATAAAGGATATATTATTGCACCTTTAGAGTCACAGCTGAAACAACAGTTTAGCTCCTGGGTGGACAAGGGCTTCATGTCCTTAGAGGTGTCTCATCATTCCCAAGTTTTTTATTTTTAAGATATCTGCTAGAACATCTTAAGAAAAGTCTCAGTGTCTTCTTCTCAACAGAGTTGATTTGTCTTGTAAACCACAACTTGAACAAATTCAGAAGAATTTCCTGTTTCAAAAATCAGGCTAATTAAACAACAGGTAATAAACGGATAAATAAATAAATGCTCCAGATGTTTCAGTCTTTATTCAACAAGTTGAGGAAGTCGTAACCACAGAGAAACTCATTAAAATGTTTCCCTGTTAATATTTTAACTGCTGTAAACAGCTAAATGTAATTAGACGTTCCCACGGTAACTGCTTTGGCCAAACCTCACCTGTGTGAGAGTGTGTTTTGTCTTGTTAGTTGTCCTCAGTAGAAGCCATTAGTTAATGCAGTGGTGAGGATTTCATGCCGTCAAGGCTCAAGCCTTCATTAACAGGGAGCTAACACTCACCCAGAGGCTTTTCTCCTGATTTTTAGATTTTGATTGACGTCCAGCGTCCACTCTGTCCCTGAGATGGACCTGATTTGTTTGTGCAGGAATTTCCTTCTTTGTGTGTGTGTGTGTGTGTGAGTTTTGTAGAGCTTAGTGCAAACGAGCATTTCTTGACAGCATGTTCTGCTTTGAATATGAGCGCAGCAGCATTTTGTCAGGAAAAAAAAAAGATCTCGGCCTGATTCACTGTGTGCTCTGTGAACATGTACAGTAACTAATGTGCATGTGGTCCTAGCACTCTTGGTTGTAAACACAGACCCAACGGGAAGCACCGTTATGCAAATACTTTGGCACAGACTTGAAGTGTACAGGCAGCACCGTCCAGAGGCATTTCCATTTTAGCATCGCAGTCTGTGTATGGGAAACATACGCAGATGACAGGAATAGACATTATTATTATTATTACTAAAAATGCATTCAATGCCTGTGGAAATTAAAGAAGGGGAATTCAAGCCTTTTTACCTCACCACTGTCCCGTTGACTGGTCAGAAGTGAGAAATGAAACCGGTTTTTCCAATCTTGAGCTGAAAAGTACAGATTGTGATCTTGGAAAGAGGACGGTTTTGTTTGTTTTGGGTTCTTTTAACAACGGTTTCCATTGAGGCTTTTTAAAATGCATAATATACAGGCTATGTAATGTGCAACACACATTACAGACTCTGTTTATGACAGTCTCTCATGCAGCCGTGGCCTTGATTCTATAAAGCGGTTTCTTGAGGTTACAGCAGTAATGGATTAACAGCCAATTTGCTGTTAATGTTGAAGCTGCAATCGAGAGTGTTACTTCTGTAGTGTTTTTATTTTGCACAGGTATTCCATAAAAGGAAAAAAATAAAGGAAGCATTAAAATATCTTTTTACTTTGTGTGACATTTCTTTGAGGGTTAATTAATAGGCAATCGCCAATGTATTTTTTAAGTTGTCATCATTAATATACTGTACTTCGTTTACTCAGGTTATTTCAGGCCAAATAATTTAATTGGATCTGCCACGTGTCTTTTATAAATCCTACCACTTTTGAAAAATGTCTGCGCTTGGAGAACTTGGAAGTATTGCTGCAGCTGAAGTAAAAACCTTGTTTATTCTTTCTGATTTCATCGTGGTACAATGTTCTAGATTTCTGGCATGTGGGCCTCTTGTTTGCTTGACTGACCTGCAAAAATGTGGGAAGGCTCTTCTGTCAGAACCAGTTCCTTTCTCAATTTGTGCTTCGTGTCTTCAAGTTGTACGGATGGGAATTAAAACACACAGTAAATGAACTGTTTTGCTAAATGGGCAAGTTGGCCCCAAATCACAAAATCTGCACAGTTTCAGCAGCATGTTAGTGCCGAGTTGAGTTTCAGCAGCCTTGTGTCGTTCCTTCAGTCATTTATTTACAGTGAACTGCAGACCGTCACATGCTCTCCTCCTGGTCAGCCCGTGTGGTCAGCGCTGCGCAGACACAGCACCGCCCTCTTATTAAAGTCCGAGGCAGAGCTTAAGTTGGTGTCAGGTGTAATTACGGTCATTTGATTATAGAGACCTGGATTTCTTCTGAGAGAATTAGTCAAACTGACTTCCATGGGAACAAACGGCTGATTTTTCAGTATCTACTCTCGCAGCTGAGGACACCTTTGCAGCTTCTCACATACCTGTAATCCAATCTGATAAACACTTTGCAGCTTTCCTTTAACAGAAGAATACTGGCACATAGGTGTAAGACGCCTCACACAAGCAAACAAGTGACTTGACGGTGTTTACTCAACAGTCTGTGCCACGGCACTGACCAATTAGCTGTATGACGCACTGGACGGTGGTTCTGTGAACGTGTCTGTGAAAATGCAGAATATCCTGTAATTACAGGGAGCGCTCTAAAGATAAGAACTCCCTCTGCAGACTGCTCGTCTCACTGCGAGTCCACAGGGACTTGACTACTGTACTGTCCTCTGCTCTGGAAACCTTCGTGTCTTACTGCCTTAATTTCTGCATTTTATCCAGACTGAGCTGTCTTATTCTTGCACACTTCCTCTGCTGAAAAGCACAACTTGAGTTGTATTTGAACTCCCCCTCCTTTCTTTTTAATGGTATTGTGGTATTGTATATTATTCTACAGAATCCTGTCTAAAATTTCAGAAAAGTCACGCTCACATTCCCACAAATACAGTAGCCCCTCGCTTATTGCGGGGGTTAAAGGGGACCTCAGATGGGTTTTTAAAATTTTTATGGTATTTCTGTGGGCTATCCAGACCCTATTCCTTCAATTTAATGCACAAAATAATTCTTAGATAATCAATTATACCCTTTTTAATTCTGCCATTTTTAACTTTCGTTTTGAACGACCGGTTTCTGATAGAAGTTCTGAAGTCCACGCCTTTCAACGATCTGTTTACCAGTGGCGGTTCTAGACCAGTTGTACTGGTGGGGCCAAGCTGGGGCCAGAGGTTTTGTCAGAGGGGCACGTTCATCTCGGAGAAAAAGACAGATTCGAAATCTTACTTGACTCTTATTTTTTACAAGCAGTGATTAACCATTGTCCATCCATCCATCCATCCATCTTCTTCCGCTTATCCGGGGTCGGGTCGCGGGGGTAGCAGCCTAAGTAGGGAGGCCCAGACTTCCCTCTCCCCAGCCACTTGGAGCAGTTCCTCCAGGGGAATCCCAAGGCGTTCCCAGGCCAGCCGAGAAACATAGTCCCTCCAGCGCGTCCTGGGTCTTCCTCTGGGTCTCCTCCCGGTGGGACGTGCCCGGAACACCTCACCAGGGAGGCGTCCAGGAGGCATCCTAACCAGATGCCCGAGCCACCTCAACTGGCTCCTCTCGATGTGGAGAAGCAGCGGCTCTACTCCGAGTCCCTCCCGGATGACTGAGCTTCTCACCCTATCTCTAAGGGAGAGTCCAGCCACCCTGCGGAGAAAACTCATTTCAGCCGCTTGTATCCGAGATCTTGTTCTTTCGGTCATAACCCAAAGCTCATGACCATAGATGAGGGTGGGAACGTAGATCGATCGGTAAATTGAGAGCTTTGCCTTTTGACTCAGCTCTCTCTTCACCACGACAGACCGGTACAGCGCCCGCTTCACTGCGGACGCTGCACCTATCCGCCTATCGATCTCACGCTCCAGTTTTCCCTCATTCGTGAACAAGATCCCGAGATACTTAAACTCCTCCACTTGGGGCAGGACCTCCTCCCCGACCCGGAGAGGGCATGCTACCCTTTTCCGGCTCAAGACCATGGCCTCGGATTTGGAGGAACTGATCCTCATCCCGGCCGCATCACACTCGGCTGCAAACCGCTCCAGTGAAAGTTGTAAATCACGAACTGATGAAGCCAGTAGGACCACATCATCTGCAAAAAACAGAGAAGCGATTCTAAGGTCACCAAAACGGATCCTCTCAACACCTTGGCTGCGCCTAGAAATTCTGTCCATAAAAGTTATGAACAGAATCGGTGACAAAGGGCAACCTTGGCGGAGTCCAACTCTCACCGGAAACGAGCCTGACTTACTGCCGGCAATGCGGACCAAGCTCTGACACCGGTCGTACAGGGACCTAACAGCCCTTATCAAAGGGCCTGGTACCCCATACTCCCGGAGTACCCCCCACAGAACCCCCCGAGGGACGCGGTCGAATGCCTTCTCCAAGTCCACAAAGCACATGTAAACTGGTTGGGCAAACTCCCACGCACCCTCCAGGACCCTGCTGAGGGTGTAGAGCTGGTCCAGTGTTCCACGACCAGGACGAAAACCACACTGCTCCTCCTGAATCCGAGGTTCGACTATCCGACGGACCCTCCTCTCCAGAACCCCTGAATAGACCTTACCAGGGAGGCTTAAGAGTGTGATCCCCCTATAGTTGGAACACACCCTACGGTCCCCCTTTTTAAATAGGGGAACCACCACCCCAGTCTGCCAATCCAAGGGAACTGCCCCCGATGTCCACGCGATATTGCAGAGTCGCGTAAGCCAACACAACCCTACAACATCCAGAGCCCTAAGGAACTCCGGGCGAATCTCATCCACCCCCGGAGCCTTGCCACCGCGGAGCTTTTTAACCACCTCGGCGACCTCAGCACCAGAGATCGGAGAACCCGACCCAAAGTCCCCAGGCTCTGCTTCCTCAGTGGAAGACGTGCCAGTAGGATTGAGGAGGTCTTCGAAGTATTCCGCCCACCGACTCACAACATCCCGAGTTGAGGTCAGCAGCACGCCACCTCCACCATAAATGGTGTTGGTCTCGTACCTCTTTCCCCCCCTGAGACGCCGGATGGTGGACCAGAATCGCCTCGAAGCCGTACGGAAGTCATTCTCCATGGCCTCTCCGAACTCCTCCCACGCCCGAGTTTTTGCCTCAGCAACCACCCGAGCCGCATGCCGCTTGGACTGCCGGTACCTATCAGCTGCTTCCGGGGTCCCACAAGCCAAAAAGGCCCAATAGGACTCCTTCTTCAGCCTGACAGCATCCCTCACTGCCGGTGTCCACCACCGGGTTCGAGGGTTGCCACCTCGACAGGCACCAACAACCTTGCGGCCACAGCTCCGATAAGCTGCCTCGACAATAGAGGCGCGGAACACGGCCCACTCGGACTCCATGTCCCCCGCCTCCCTCGGAACGTGTTCAAAGCTCTCCCGGAGGTGGGAGTTAAAGCTCCGTCTTACGGGAGACTCTGCCAGACGTTCCCAGCAGACCCTCACGATACGTTTGGGTCTGCCAGGTCTGACCGGCATCCTCCCCCACCATCGGAGCCAACTCACCACCAGGTAGTGGTCAGTAGACAGCTCCGCCCCTCTCCTCACCCGAGTGTCCAAGACATGCGGCCGCAGATCAGATGAGACGACAACAAAGTCGATCATCGAACTGCGACCTAGGGTGTCCTGGTGCCAAGAGCACATATGGACACCCTTATGCTTAAACATGGTGTTCGTTATGGACAATCCATGACGAGCACAGAAGTCCAATAACAGAACACCACTCTGGTTCAGATCAGGGGGGCCGTTCCTCCCAACCACACCCCTCCAGGTCTCACTGTCATT